>MU399573.1:493031-705883 GCA_022578875.1 Hypoxylon crocopeplum
TGCCCTTGAAGCAATGCTCTCCTGCCTTTTACTAATTGATCCTTTTCCCTTATTCCCCATGCCCCCGATCATTATATTTGGACTGTTTGGGTCATCGGCCCCCCCCCCCCCCCCCCCCTTTTTCATCTCGATGAGATTATTATGCTCTCTTATGGGATAGATGATGTCCGGGATGTTCCGCAGGCTGTCTTCAGACGCTTCAGCTCTCCCCTGATAGACGTTACGGTAGTATACCTTAAGCAGCCATGCGCATACGTTCGACGTAAGTAGGTAAAGCGGTATGGAACTCACCTCTAGTTTATCTGTAGTTACTCTACGTGCATACCGAAAGTATGTAAGAATTCTAGATATTGAAATTACTTGCGAGCTTTGACGGAACTTCCGCTTCGTACTCCACTGCTTATCGGGGGCCAAAGCGTTCGAGGTATATGTTCTGAGCCTCCGGCGTAGACACCGAAGCCTCAAACGGGGGCGGGATGGACATCTCACCGCCAAGCTCGCCGTAGCTTACCTACTTGGACTACCGAAAGCACGGCTGGGTCTACGGTTCGGGTCGAGATCGAGGCAGGGCCGAAACTCGAGGTTACCTACTTACACATAATGGATAAGATTCCCATCTCGACGTTGCAGTGTGAAAATTTGAACAGAACGTCGGGACCGGAGCCCCGGGGCCGAACGTACATAGCCCAGCCTGCTTTGCTTCACCTGTGTTCTATATCTTGTGTTTTGTGTTCTGCGTCTTCTTCCACCGCCCCCAGGTTGCAATGCAAGTCAATTATTTCCCGTCGAAATTTTGCGAAATGTCATATACCTTACCATCTGCCATGCTGCTGTGCTTGTGCGACGGCCCTACGAAAGGAGTCGACTCCCTATAGGGCTGGTCAGGTACGCGATCCCAACTACGGCAAGTCATCATCCATCGTCCAATACTCACTCGCATACGCCATTTGACATGCAGTCCCAGACCCGTTGTTCTGTCGCCGCCTTTTCCATTTCCTCTCATATTACTCGTAGATAAGGCTGTCGTCACGTCGCAATATTGAGGCCACATGCACGGGTATCGTTGCATTTGATTACCACCATCTCGAACTCCGACCGTTCCTCCTTATCTGACTGGAATTTTTTTTTCGCTTTCATTGCTACTTCACCACGTATGCATTCTGTCGTTAAGGCCGTACGGTAGAAGATGACAGTTTTCTTTCTTCTCCCTAATATGATTTGAGGAGGAACAAAGGAAAATGCCGAATTCACTCCACATTCATGGAGCACGCGATATGCATGTCAGTATTACGTCCCAAGGCTAGCAAGATACCTGTTGCTAAGTATAGCACATGCAGGCTAGCACCCACATGGCTCCCACGCTACAGAAGTCTTCTAGAAGGCGTAATGGTTGCTACTATGATTATTTTGGCCTGCTTAACCGCTCGCCCGCTTCCCAGGAGTTTGGGTGGAGTGGACGTCTTGCATGCAGAGAATAGCTTACCATCCAACCACATTGCAGTCACAGTTGCATTAGACCTATCATGATAGAAAAGCAATTTGTATGCTCCTATGAACATGGGCGTAGCCACGCCGAGCTGGTATCTGAACCTAAACGCCTTGCCAATGCTTCCAAATTTGGCTGTTCCTCTAGCTGTCTTTGTGTCTGCTAGTTGCCTTGAATTACCATCCTGATATCGTTTTGGGGAAAGTACAATACAGGATGCCTCATAGCTGAAGCATCTGAAAGGGGCATGGTTCGGTACCGTCACAAAAATGTAGAAAAGGGGGGGCACTAGATGAGTGTAGTAAAGAGAAGGGTATAGTACAATGCCATCGAAGATCGCTCCTCTCATACCTTATCGAGGTCTAGTACTTGATCGCTTCGGAGGAACAAAAGAAGACTAGCCGTAGCAACCGCCGTCCATGCTTATTCGTTGGCGGACGACGGTCCTGCCGATGGTGCACCGAAAGAGCCGAACCCGCCATGATCGGCGCCGTTGGTGCTTTGTGAAATTGTACCGTTCAGTAGAGGGCATTTGCTATAACACCAAATATTAGCGATCATTAATCCTCGACGAGAATATTCGTGAACGTGATAGGGAAGAAAATGAGGGAAGCTAATGAGAGGAGCTAAGGAAGGAGAAGCTATGATAACAAGGAGGGCAACTGAAAGCCTGTGCGTGTGTGCAGCTTTGGAGTAGAGCAGTTAGAATAACCGCAATACAAACCGAACACAGCTTAATACATGATAGTGTTCTTAGGGTCGGGGATGACTAAAGAGAGCAGTGGTGCCAGTACATCTTGTTGGTCTTGATGTGACCGACTTGTCCGCAGTTGGCACACTTCCGGGTTGTGCCCGCTGACGCCTTGTCGCCAGGTAGCACTCCCGAAGATGCATCAGGATTCGCATCTTGTTTCTTCCCCTTGCTTTTACTTTCGCGGCCCCGGCGCCGGCCTTGATTTCTAATCAACCGGTCGAGTTCTTCGTCCACTCTGCAAACTTATTAGCGAACATCGTAAAATCGGGTTTTCTTACAACTAACAATTTCTGTTGACGACGGATGGTATCAGCATCGGCTGCGGGCTGCAAGCTGTAGACGCTAAGGTTGAGTCTCATGTTAGCATGTTTACGTCCTATAGTCGGTGACAGCCTGGGTCAACTTACTCTCTTTCTCCGCTCTGTTCTTCATTCTCTCGCCTCCGCTTGAGGTACTGCCTGATAACAACCGGATCGTCTAGGATGACTGTTTCTGTCACGATCTCTCCGGCATCATTCCATTTCTTGCGTTCAATCTTCAGCTTTTTCTTTCCCGAACGGCTGGCTCCGCTTAGGCGACTAAATTGACTACGCCCGTCATCTAAGGGTGCGGGAGTTGTGTCAGCCTGTCCCGAATTGAACCGGTCATCCTCGTTAGCCGTATCAAGGACGTCCGCATCATCGTGCCTAGTTGGGTCGCTAAGCGTGGCTTTCTGTCTCTGCCAAATCTGCCGGATTGCTGCGTTGTACATGTCCTGCTGCTTCTTGACATTATACGAATGACCGCCGTTCGCCTTACGTTCGCGCTCAATCGCATCCGCCGATGTTGCTAGAGGACCTTGGACAGCGTTGATGTATCCACCTTTCATAGATGTCTTGATGAAACTGAATCCTAGACCATGACCGGTAGGATCGCCTTCGCCGTGGAGGGCCACCATTGCCTTGCCTGCGCTGGCATCGATGAAGTTCTTCGTGAGTTCCCACGGAGCCATCTTGGCAATCAATGGTTCTTCCGCGCCTTCATCGTCCTCCTCCCCCTTGTCCTTGGAGTCGTAGCCAGCATTCGACAACATTTGCTGGCCTACTTGCATAGCCTCGATCAGGCAAGCATCCTCCGGCTTGATCATGGATCGTATAGCAGATTCGTCCATAAGGGTCTGTCCTTCCGGTAGAGTCCACGTCCTAGTGTCTCTATCGTAGTAAAGAAATTCCTTCATCTTCTGCCTGTTCTGAGGATCCTGCTTCTCGAATACGTGGGGAGTGAGCTCGGGGAGAAGTATGTCCTGCGTCTCGCTCCGCTTCATCATGCGGTACGAAATCATCTTGAGACGGTTCTTCGACGTGTTCGTGACCTTCCTAGCATGGGGGCCGGGGACCTCCAGAGAGGGGAGCGTTTGGCCGACTACATACACGTGATCGATGTTGCGAAGATAGAGCCTGGGTCCCTCCGTAGTACTCGTGGTAAGCCCGAGAAGGAAATCATTCGGTCTAGCATCGTGCTTAAAGATCGGGGCACGATACATCTCGTTGTGTAGGGTGGGGACCGTCTCGCCGGGGTCCACGGTTCCGAAGATGGAGAAGGGTGATCTATCTTCAGGTAGTAGCAGATGGCCTTCGCCGATGTCGAGTTTCGGGATCTTGTCCTCGTCGTTCCGATTTTTGCGGCGATGGTAGTTGATCACGCGACTAGCCATGCCAAAGTTAGACAACATGGTTGGAAACTCCTCGCTGTACTCGAAGAGAACTGCTGTCGAATTATCGTTCAAGCTGAGATCCTTAGTCGTCTTGAAGATTTCCTGGTTGCTCCTCCCTTTCGTATCCTTTCGCCTAACCTTGGAGGGCTTGCGCACGCCAATAGCATGCTTGACAACTTTCTCAAGCTCCAATTTCTTGCGATGGTGCGCCCAAGGCTGGCCGGTAATCTTCGTTCGATAGAAGGGAAAGGCCAGCTTGAGAGCCGGCAGGCTGTGCTCGACAGACAGGTTCGATAGAGTAGCTCTGACCTTGCTCTTGTGGTTCGCCTTGAGTGCCTCGTATGCGCTGTCGTTAGAGAGGTTGAAGTGATGAAAGACATCCCTCCTCAGCTGGCCATTGGCCATCCGCTTAGTTTTATCTTCAAACCTCGGACGCTTAGCCGGCCGCTCCTTCTCGCCTTCCTTATTGATCAAGAGGTAGGGATCGTCGTAGTCGAGCCTGACACGTCTGCCAGCTAGGCGCGTCTCCCTCTGAAAGTCCTCAATGCCTCGAGTGTCGTACGTCGAGATTCTGGGGAGACCAGGCACAAATCTCGGCTTAGCTTGCGGCTGGAGGAACTCCCTATCCCAATCATCCATTTCTTCGTCCTTAACAATGGCCACAGGGGCCGTTGAAGTGGAAGAGCCGGGAAGGGCGAACGATGAGCCCCAGTCGTCGCACAGCGTAGTGATCTCGTCTAGACTAAAGCCGCCAACGAGCGACGGTTCCGAACCTGAGTGGTTTGAAGAGCTGTCCGCCGCATCTAAGCCCCAATCGCCGTCGTCGCCGTAGTTGGCGCTTTGAGAAGTCAGACCACTGTCCGGGATCCTGAATAGCTTCGAGTGGTCGGCATCGATTTCTAACTCCAGCTTGGTCGGTATGAGCGGAGCAGGATCTCTGGCAGGCTCCTTGTATACATATTCGGCGGGCCATTCTGCGAACAGTTCGTTGAAGTACATAATTTTATGCTGCTGGAAACTTGGGAACCTCTGTGCAAACAGCTCATCCACACTCTCGGGGGTCTTCTGTATCGTCGTATTCTCTTCGTTCGTCTGACTGATCCATTTATGGATATTTACGTCATATTGAGGGAAATTGAGCCTCTGCCTCTCCTCGAATGACATGGTGTTCCAGGCCTCGTCTGTAACATCCCGATCTCGTATCACCGGAGCTTCGGTGGGAAAAGTCAGGCCGGTAAGCTGCTCTGCTTCGGCGTTGCCGCCGGGGAGGGGGAACGGGGGAAGATCGATTCCGCTCTCCGGTCCGCCTCCGAAAAGGTCCTCCAGATCCCCAGTGTCGTGATTAATGCCGTCGTCTTGGCCGGTGGCGGCGGCGGCACTATCGTCGTCGTCGGAGGCCAAGTCATCATCGCTCATATCTTCGAAGTCGATGGCGTCTGCTGCCTTTTCCGTCTGATCGATAACCTTGTCCTCGAAACCGCCAAGATTCGGCATCTTACTCACACCTTCACCCTTGAGTAGTTTGGTAATGTCGTCTTCATCGTGGCCCTGCAGAGAAGCCAAGTCCAAGCCCCCAAAGGACGGTCCGCTGACCTGATTGTAATCGGCCTCCTCCTCCTTAATGGGGATGCCACCTATACGATCAGGGCTGGAGCCCGGGTGGTCTCCCATCGTACTACCCATCGTGAGATATGCGCGCGCGCGGTTTCGGTACCGTAAGAGATGCTTCGTAGTGTCGTCGACGTTCGCGAACGTGAGTATTGCTCGGCTACTTCATGTCAAGACAAGGATACGTACCCGAGGGGTCGCGACCACGGGACGTCATCAGGAAGTAGAATGAGAAATACGTGGTATGTAACGATGACCACGCGTAGGGAGATGTGAGGGGAAGGGGGGGAAAAAGGTGTTTTGGCAGGAAATGGGGAGTGACTACGATGTTCAAAGTCGAAATTGAGGAGTCGCATGAAAGTGGTACGTAGGTACGTTCTTAGGTAATCGTGGGCAGGCTGTAGCTGGAAGTGGAAAGGTGGAGGGAGGTGTGATTATCTTACCTACATGTATGCGAAAGGGTGTGTCTTTAGTAATGGATTCGGTACGCCTCAAGGCTTATTGACGAAGACCCCTTGCCAAAGGAGCTACAGGAAAGAGTCGAATGAGGTCTGATACTTTAATAGAGCCAGCAAGGCCTATCAGAGGGAATATCAAGTCCTCACCAATGTTTCCGTACGCAATTTGATAAAAGGTCGAGAGTGCATGTGAAGAAGTATGTTGAATTGGAGAGAATTGGGAAAGGTCTGGAGCAGCAGCACAACGAAATGCCAGAAATGTGGGCCAATTACAAATTCGTGGCTTGAAGCTGACCACTTGCCAATTGTGGCAAACTTCCACAGAGGAAGGTACGTAGGTAGTGTTGTGAAACCCAGCAGCTCATGTCTTTACTGGCTAGAAATTTTCCTTATTCTATGGAAATAAGGCGATTTCATAAGACTGTCAAAATGTTACACGCTAACCGATGAAGTCGATGATAGTCCCCAAAAAGCCGTTCGACGTTGGAAATAAGATTCTGCCCTGTCTTAAGAAGGCTACGAAGCGAGGCTGATCAAATGCTTCTTTTTTGTGACCAATTAACATTTCGAAACTTTCTACCAAGACTTGACATGATATTCCCCGTTGTCTAGTCCGGTTTAACTATAGTTGAACCTGCTAACTAAAGCTGAGATTCCCTGCGCATCGTAAGGAATACCAAACAGCCAAAGTATACCCCGCAATAATGTCCGTGTGTTGGAGTACCTAGTACCTAACTCTCAGGGGATTCATCTCGAGAATGGCGGGTCAACGATATCGCAGCTCTTGCCGCGTAATTCCGTAGGATAGTTATACCGGGCATGATCTCGATGAGGCAGTAGTACTTGTTATAGGACATTAGACCTAATAGGTGGGAGAACAGAGCCATGTCTTGTATACTTACTAGTATTACATGTAGTAAACGGCAGAGAACTGCATATTCTGCTGTAGCTTACCGGAGTCATGTGGATATACAGCATTGGTACCAAATCATTGGTAACCACGTATATGACGGGAGCAGAAATATCGTTCGGGATATCATTGCTACATCGGAAGTTTACGAGGGTTGTACCGGTAGACCCAATGGCTCAGGTATGTTCAAGTTGGGTCACTTTCAATGTTCCTATCTTTACTAAGTATACAATATCAAGCTACCTGCCTATAACCACTATCCCAACGGCTCTAGAGCATAACATAGAAAGCTTACCTAAATCATGCCGGCCCATATGATGAATATTACTCGAGAGAGCACTGCGGATACAGTATAAGGAGTTCCTAGATATATTCTTATATGTTGATTAGGTGACTTGCAAGTTACCCCTTGTTATTTACACTACTCCTAGGTCCGCAGCTGAACTTTGATCTTATGATTTGAACCACAAATGCACGGATCCTACATGTAATGTCCTACTAATAAGCAATACCAATGGTATTAGTTATATCAAAATGGTCGTTCATTGGGCCTGTACGACTTTACGACAGCCGTCTACATGCCCGAACCCGAACGGGTGGAACGTGGAGATGTTACTTGCCTTAGTATAATTTCCTACTTGGGTGAAGTCTCTTCTAAGGGGACTTTGTCATAGTTGTGTAATGATACCTATAGGTACATTCGTTGCCTGTGGCGGTGAGTTTTCAGAAAAAGCAAACTCGATGCTCGTCTCTATATCGCCTAGAGCGAGTAATCGGTAATTATTTCACGAAGCTCGATCATAATTCGCTCTGACAAAATTAAATGTTCACCTGACAGCCTGCCCAAGATGACGCAACAGACCAACTTCTTCATGCAGGGGGCCGTTACATCGTGATCGGCACCTGCTGGATGCAGGTGGTTCTTCGCGGTGGTGCATGGCAGCCAGAGCCCAACTAGCTCGAGCTAGTATACCGAACACCGAACCTTGAACCTAACGAGCTAGTGGGTCGCTAGATCCCGTCCCGGCCTCAGCGGCTTCCTAGCTTTATCTACATGTACTTCGGGTCTAAGGCACCGAGCGTGTAAGTGAACCCAATACTTACATGTATATCTTCAGGAGACTATCTTCGTTCGGACTCTTCTTAGGACACACAAGATCGACACATCGCTAGAATCTCAGCAGTGACATCTTATATCTAGACGATAACCAGCATCTAACTCAACTATACAGAGGTCGGCTTAGCTCGACAAGAGATAGCGGTGAGACTTACAGCGAAGGAAACGCTTTAACGATGGCGGCGGAATCTCTGCTCCGCGACCACCTTCGCGCACAGTTCGTGGGCAAGACCCTCAACGATGTCGTCACGCCATCTGTTATATTAGACCTCGCCAAGGTTGAAGCAAACTGCAGTCTGATGCTCGAAGCCGCTGAACGACTGCAACTCAGCTGGCGGGCGCATATCAAGACCCACAAGGTACGGCCTCGTCAATCTCAGGGGTATCTACCCTCTGTCTATCGAGAACCGATCAAGACTAACTCACAAAACTCTAGACTGAAGAACTCACTAGATTGCAAGTGGGCAACGAGAGCTCGTCTCCCGTGAACCTCATAGTCTCTACAATCATCGAGGCCGAGAAGCTCGTCCCGCTCCTGAAAGAGTATCAGGAGAAAGGGCGGCAGGTCAACGTGAGCAGCACATCGTTCCCCTAAACCAGCCGCACTAGACCGGCTCTTCTCTAATGCTTGGCTCCCCCTCCTCACTCACAGGTCCTATATTCGTTCCCGCTGTACTCCTCATGCATCGACCGGCTCGCCAAAGTATCCACGCAGCTTGGCGCCGGCGCGCTAACCGTGATGGTCGACAACGCGGAGCAAGTGCCGCTCCTGGGCACCTTATCCTCTAAGTCCGGCGGCAACGCGCCCCTGGTCTTCCTTAAGGTCAATGTCGGCTCTAACCGCGCGGGTG
This sequence comes from Hypoxylon crocopeplum, assembly GCA_022578875.1. Lineage (NCBI taxonomy): Eukaryota > Fungi > Ascomycota > Sordariomycetes > Xylariales > Hypoxylaceae > Hypoxylon > Hypoxylon crocopeplum. The sequence continues at coordinate 501,909 of MU399573.1, forward strand.
TGGTCCCCGACACGCCCGCGTGCGCCGAGCTTGTCGATGCACTACTCACTTCCGAGGCAGCCAAGTCGAGCCAGCTGCTGGGCCTGTACACGCACGCCGGTCACTCGTACGCCACGCGCAAGGACTGGGAGGCCATGGGCATCCTGAGCGCCGAGTTCGAGGCCCTGAAGCAAGTTGCGAAACTCGTGCATGAAAAGCGGTCCCCAGGTAAGGATCCGCTCGTGTTATCCGTCGGCGCGACGCCCACCGCCACCACGATCCAGCACCCGGACCTGGCCTCGACGAACGGGGCCAGCAACGGCGATTCGACGGATTCACACTCGGGCCCCGAGCTCCTGACCGCCATCCCGACCTCCCATCTCAAACACCTGATCAAGGGCCTCAAAGCCGAGGGCTTCACGCTCGAGGTTCACGCGGGCGTATACCCAACCCTTGACGTCCAGCAGCTGGCCGCGCACGCGCGCGACTCGTCCTTCCTCAACAGCAGCATGATCGGGATAAGCGTGCTCGCGGACGTAGCCTCCATCTACCCGTCGCGGGGTCCCGACGGCGCCACCGAGGCGCTCGTGAACGCGGGCTGCATCGCGCTGGGGCGGGAGCCGTGCCAGGACATGGGGGCCGTGCCGGGACAGCACTACGCCGCGTGGGGGATCCTCATGCCGTGGCACTCGCTCTTGACTACTCCCGTTCCGGGCCCCGATTTCCCCGCCGTGCATACCGGCTGGGAGGTCGCCAAGATCAGCCAGGAGCACGGCGTGCTGCAGTGGGTCGGCCCCAAGGAAGACGAGGTGTCGCTGGAAGTTGGCCAGCGCGTGCGCATCTGGCCTAACCACTCGTGCATCACGGGCGCCGCCCACGCCTTTTACTACGTCGTCGATAGCAGAAACGAGGGGCGTGAGGACGAGATTGTGGATGTGTGGGTGAGGTGGAATGGGTGGTAAACAGCACCCAAAAATAATCAAGGGGTGTTAGGGAATAAGGAAAAGGGGACAAAAAGGGGAATACGGGAGAGGGCGGAAGGGGGGAACAAAACAAAAAGGAGATTGTGGAATCACTCAATTACTAGTCCTTTGGATAAGGTAGTGAATCAAAAATCATAATCAATTTTCAGAGACTTATCGACCTTTTTCTAAAGTCTCATAGAATAAGCTAACCCCTCAGCCTGAATATTTTATGTGTCCCTCCAGAATAGAACAACGAGCCTAAAGCCTAAGCCTGCCTGCCGATGGGTCATCTACGAACTCCGGACGCCTGGGACGGAGACGGATACGTATGATATCAGCCTCGATTATGGTGAATTCGTACAAATAAACGAGTTAGAGTCTTCGAGGAGTGACTACTTGCATCGCTTCTCGACAATCCCTACGCCGTTCTCTTCGTACTCCTTGCGGGAGATCCACATCTGGTGGAAGGTGCCCAGACTCGCCAGGATGCTGCCACCGATCCAGGCGCCGAAGCGCCTTTCGGTGGTCAGGCCGGCGGCGTGCAGCTTGATCTTCATGCCGGGGTACATGAGGGCGAGCTCGTTGTTGAGGCGGTCGTTGAAGCCGTTGAGCAGACTGGTGCCGCCAGTGACGACAATATTACCCAGTAGATTAGGCCGTAGGTCCACGTCCACCGCGTTGATAGCAGCCTTGATGAGCTCCGGGATAGTCTGCGCCTTGGTGACGCTCTCGGTTGCTGCTGTTGGTAAAGCGGCTGTCTCGTCCCACATGCCTTCCGATACCCGGAATCTCTGCTCCCTCCACATCTGGTTCGAGCCATTGGGCATCTCGAATACGCGCCCGGGCTGCGACTTGACGAGCTCCTCGTTACCCGGGTTCGTGTACCGGCCGGGGCCTCGCCATACCTCGACAACCGACTCCTTGAATTCGGTCAGGAGACGCTCCTCCTCGTATACACGGAAGGATGGGCTGATCTCGAAGGGGAACTTGCGCAATTTCGCTAGTGCGGGCGCGCCTGCGTCAACCGGAGTCTTACTCTCGATCATGAAAGACGGCAGGAGATCGATCTTTGGGTCATTGTTCTCCCACGCGGCCCGGACCTGCTGCGACAACCATAATCCTCCGACGGGCGATTTCTGGATGGAGCGCCTTAGGATCATGCCATCGTGGATAGCCGTGACGCTCGTGTTCGCACCACCGACATCAACGACCAGTGCGGAGGCCTTCCCGGCCGCGAATGCAGCGCACACGGGTGTTCTCGATAGCCAGAAGGCTGGGCATCCCCAGTTCTCCATGGCAATCTCGATTGCCTTCTCTCGCGCCTTGCCAGCATTCCACGGCGCCTCGGTCATCAGCACCGGGTTCTCAGTCAGGGGCTTCTCTTGTTCCTCGACATCATCCATTTCAACGTCACCCTCTCCATCCTCAATGGGGTCGTTGAGACCGTTCTTGCTCGGGGGAGTAGGTCGTTCGGGTTGTAGGCGCTTTATGAGAACGTGTTCCCAAATCTTGGTTGCGGCATCCCAATCCTCGACAATGCTCTCGGTGCGCGACATGTAGTTCTTGATCTCGAAGTCGGCGCGCGGGATCAGGCACTCCTCGCCGAGGACGTCGCGATATGTGGCTGAGTCGCCTTCGCCTGATTTCACGCTGCCATAGAAGGAAGGGAGGACTGATTTGGGGACATCTTCGCCGGCGAAGCCTGCGCGCGTGTGGCAGTAGCCGGCATCGAGGACCAAGGCTGATACCTCGTCTGGTGGGGGCGCGTTAGTAGGAGTAGAACAAGCTGGAGAGGAGCTAGCGACGAGGCTGGTAAATGCGTTTAGAACTTACCTCCACCGTAGACGTCAAGCGGTGGTTGCGTATTTGAAAGGGATTGTTGGCCAGACATGATTGTGAATTGCGATAGCCGACTTGGTACGTCGAGGTGGTGGGAATTAGCGTTTTACAGTGATTGCGCAGTGGATTTTAGTTGATCGCGTCGAGGAAGCTTCTCCAGTCTGCAATCGCGCTTGTGGCTGGTGGTGCGGGTCTAGAATGCCTCTAAGTGACAGGGGCCTTCTTGTGGCTAAAAACATAATCCCACTAAAGAGGTACGTATTCCTCCATGGGTATTTCCAACTTTAACAGCTCCAGCTTCATAATTTAAGCTTCAAACTTTGATGTATGGCCTGGTGAAGTAGCTTGTCTCCAGCACGATCCCCCTTGTAATTATAGGATTTCAATTCACCAACATTAATACAACATTCTTCACTGCAGGTCTAAATCTTCATGCGAGCTATTACGCGATCGTCGCAACGTGGCTCAGAAAGAAGAAGGGATAATACTGCATAACTCTTAGCAGGCCTTACGTCAACAATACAAACTTGGAGTGGTAATACTGGAGGAACTAGTAAAGACGTGAGCCGAGATGTCGCTCATTCCGGACGAGGAGGATTTCCTCTCAGACAACCAGTCCGACGCATCAGCCTCTAGCGACGATGACCTCTTGCCTCCTCCGATGCAACAAAGCTTCTTTGCTCCTCCATTCTACGGTCGACCTCCCACCCCATTACCTCCCTCTCCGTCATTGACATCGTTACTCCGCCCGTCGCGGCCTACTACACCCGATGCTTCGGACGACGATCTCGAGCCTGTCCCACGCGCATCTCCCAAAGTGCCCACGTACGAATACTACGGCTTCGTTCTATACCTCTTCTCATCCTTTACATTCCTCATCTATCTCCTGTGGTCATACCTACCGTCTCCGTTCTTGCATGCCCTGGGCATCTACTACTATCCCAACCGGTGGTGGGCGCTGGCAATCCCGTCCTTTCTGGTCATGTTGATAGTGTACATCTACGTTGCGCTTGCGGCGTACAACACGGAGATCCTGACCCTTCCTTTGACTTCGCTGGAGACGATTGTGGATGAAGCGGCTAAGGTCGCCACTATCGACAGCGAGGGCAATATACGGCCAGGTGGACCTAGGAAGACCATTACAGAAGAAAAGGCCAAACAACTCGACTGGAAGAATATATGGAACGAGGGCACGGATGCGGTAATGGACGTACCACTCGCTGGCGTTAACGAAGTCTTATACGGTGATTTGACTGATTCGGAGGACGATATGGAGTATTGATACCCGGTGATATTTGCATTATACTAGCGTCAGGCGTCACAGGCAGCTAAATTAATATGTTACAAGCGCCAGCTCCCGGTTCTCTACGTCAAACCAGGCCCAAACGAGCCAGTCGAACGGCGGACCTAAATGCGCCCTCCTAATGACAGCTATCCAACGACTATCAGAGTAGATAATCATAGTTCGTCTTCGACACGATAGTTTCGAAATCGTAGGTTTCACCGGAGAGACTGGTGTTTAAAAGCTCTAGATACAAAACGTATCCTGCAGACCAGCACGGCTTGTACATCCATTAGCACAAATGGCATGGCAGGATTTTACGTGGACAAACTTTGAACAAACCACCATAAGGGTATCATGCGAGTAGCAAGCACACTTGTGCCCTCGGCAGGCATTCAGGTAATCGAGCACTACACTGAAACTCATTATCGAATGTGACTTGGTATCTATCAAGTTCGAATCCCTACATATCTCCCACCGGGGTCCCCCAAGCCCCTATTTATGGGGGGGGAGGGGGGATGAAAGTACCTAGCTAAGACCTTCGAGTAGCTATCCTAATGGTTTACTATAGCATCAAACACAATCCTGGCTACATATATACACCTGCCATAACCGAACCTCCCCTTTCCAAACCACCGCCCAACATCTCACTGATCATCTAGGTACCAGGTAGGTAACCTATGTATCTACCAGGTAACAGCACAGGTAGTGCAGCCGGGAATATCACTAATAGGGCGGACGGCGTCCTTGTCGTCAAAGACGCCCTGGGTCTCAAGCAAGCCTTCGGGCAGAGTGAAATCGACGCTCTCAACGCCACGGTCGGCGGCGCCATAGTATGTCTCGGGGTCGGCCTCGGGGTAGAACAGGTAGCTGCGCAAGTCGCTCAGGGCCTCGATGTGCATGGCGTTAGCCGCCATGAGCTTCGCGAAGAGCGCGTCCGCCACTTCGGCCTGCGTGCCTTCTAGGGCGTTGCCGTCGGCTCCTGCCTTGCCCGCCTCCGCGAAGTACTTGTCCACCCGCCCCCGGTCCCAGTTCAGGTTCGCCTCCATCAGGTTCACCGACAGCGCCAGCTTCTCCCACGTCGGCGTCAGCTTGGCTACGGCGGCGCCGGCTGAGAGGGAGAGGAGGGCGAAGAGCGAGGATCGCATTGTGGTGGTTTTTGGTAGAGGTGATGGAGCTTGGTAGGTGAGGAAGGTTGTTATGCTTGGAGCTTGAATAGAAGATCTAGGTGTGTCGATAGAGGTCTTTTCTTCTCAGGTTTCACAAAGGACCTAGAGCTGTAATTTATACCCGACGAGGCTGTATACTCACCTCTTGATACGAGGCACCGTCGCTGGTTCAGCAGACATCGCAAGCAAGGAAAGACAATTCCGACCCGTCCCCGACTGACACCTTGACAGCAGCTCACGAATCCCAAGGACCTTCAAAGTCCATTTAGACTCTAGGCTAAATACCTCCCACACTCTTCCAGGAGTAGATGAGCATGTGAGTCCATAGATAGGGAAAGGATAAATGCGAAGATATGTCTCTCGTGTGGTTCTATGTCGGGGGCAATCATCCGTTATTCTGCAAGACAGACGTCCTCTCATACGTGATGGAGTGAACCATATATAAACTGCCGACCTGCCTAGAACATCCAGGGGGAGCCGTATCCCGGATCTAGTGGAATCGGGTTGTTACGACTAGCATCCTATCAGCGCGGCCCGATCCAAGGGCGTAGTCTTGGAAAACCTTCCGTATGTGACCACGGATCTATCTTGCGACGTGACAGCCTTCCCCGCAAACAACAAGCCAATGATATTCAGTCTGTACAAGGAGGAGGGACGGGGTTAAAAGGGGGAACCAGAGAACGTGGTTCCTGGCTGGCAGGGTTGCTTTGATCCCGCCTTGCGAATGTAGCTGCGCCGTTGCTATGCCGTTGGACGACCTGATTGGAATGATTTACGATCTCGCAGATAGGATTCGTCATATTCATACTGGAGCCAAGACAGGATATATTCATCTTGCTTTTAATATATTTATATGTCTATTATAAAGCGGAGAGGTTTGGGTTACTATCGCTAGAGCTGACGGGCTACTAGATCGAAAGATTGACGAGATCTGAATAGTATGTCTTGAAGTGGTGGTCCGTGAAACGGTGCTTAGAACGGAAACCTCACTGTTTAACATTAATGCCGCTTTCTCTCCTACCAATCTCGATACTTTCAATGTTGTTTCCAACATTGAAGCTTCCAGCCGTCTTAAAGGTAAGTTACCAGGTATCTAGGTACCATTCTATACTTACACTTTGCTGTTAGCATGGTTCGTGCCCTAGGTACGGACATAAGGGTGACTTCCTATCACTGTAATTGTACTTCAAGTTTAAATCCTAGAACTGTAATCACACGGCATATCCGTGTATCGTAGGGAGAACTACGATTCTATAACTTCAAATCCTTTCATCATTGTAGCGTTATAATGACATCAACCATGTCAAGACCAACGCCGTCTCCGGCGGCTCAGTCCTCTTCGATATCACTAGGACAAGATGACAAAAACCCGACCATACAATTTACAAATGTGCAAGATCTCTTCCAGGCGATGAACTACATATCTAGGGATATTCTCACTGTTACACGTATATAAATCGTTACCTTTATTTTCATTTATATTGTAAACTAACGATTCAGATGTATCTCCTGGCCATTTTTCCGAGATCGAAGCAGGGAGCGATCTGTGGGCGTAGAATTCGGTTTCGCCGCTATTGCGCTAACTCGCACATACTTATCATTATAATCCCCACCAGTCTTTACGAAAGCCTCCATCTCCAGCTCTATAAGCAATATAACAAGTTATTTTTCCAAAGGGGCGTGGACGAAATTTGAACGGATATAGGTTCTACTACATTTCGAGCAAGCAATCATCCTAGAGGAGATAGTGGCGAGGGTGACTCCGCTGGTGGTCCGAATCCGGAACGTTTGGGACCCGGTAAATGGCCAACGTTAGTTATCGAGGCTGGGGATTCGGAATCGCTAAATCAGCTACGAGTGGATATGCGGTGGTGGTTTTCCATGTCAAATCACGACGTCAAGATCATCATACTTGCTAAGTTCAACCATAGGCAACGTGAGGTCACTTGGAGAGATGGGAGGAGGAGGAGGAGGAGGAAGCGGCAACTATTCGATCAGAAGCTACGACGACCGGACGAGCTGCGGCACTCCGACCGGTATTGCGGCAGACGATCACCATCAGCCGTCTCCAAGAATCAAATCTCGTATCATACAATGTCACTAATGGGGCATTGGTACTAGACTTCAGACTTCTTTTTCTTCGAGATCCGGGTCCCCAAGAGGGAGATTTGATCATCACTATTCCGACTTTGCAGCGATACACAGAGCTCGTCTGGGCCCAGGTTCAAGATTAAACAATGGCCGGGGCCGATCCGCACTTGAGATATTGTTAAGAGACTAGTAGCGTCGTTAAATTTACACTCATCATAACAAACATCTTGCCTACCATTTCCTCGGGCACGCCTTTCACATGGGCACTTGGACGAGCAGCCCTTGCATACCCGGTACTGTTTCCCCCCAAACCTGCCGAATTCTTAGAGGCACTGCTAGCCAACCCGGATCGAGACCATATGGTTATAAGAGGACGCGATGGGGTGCTCAGTTTGAGGGCCACGTTGGCAAACTAGTATTTACGAAGAGGGAAGAAGTTAAAGTCGAGTGCCGCGGATGGGGGAGATGTGGTGGAGGTGCGGACGGCGCGAGTGTTGACAGAGTTACCTTGGACCTAAGCCGAAGGATGAGTATGTATACCTAAGTACCTAGAGAATAAATAAAGGGAACAGACTGCTGTTGCTAACTGCACCTCCAGAAATTAGCTCTAAGCCTCATTGGTACGTACCTCTTCTTCCTCTACAGGGAGCCCGAGAGCCTCGTCCCGGCCAAAGACGACGTCGGCGGCGAGGGTTCGTGCGGAGACAGTCATTGAGGCCAGCTGAGTTCGCAGAGAAGCACGGACTGCGCCTCGTTGCTGTCAACTGGATGACATGCGCCGGCGATAGGTGGGCGGAGGGAAGCTGAGACATATGGATGGTGGATGGGGTGGCGAAGCTTGACAGAAATGTTTCTTATGGCTGAGCCTGATTGGCTTATTTGTCGGGTACATGTAGATATGTATGGAGGGAGGCTGTGTGTCTCACTGCACATATATCCGATGTACCGTGCATTGCCAAGAGATGACCTGCATAGGGCTGCATTCAGCTTGCTTCGAGATCCAAATATTGGATCTGGTACCGTGTACTCGGTATTCGACGAGTCAATATTAGATGAGAGGCCATTAGAGCTCTTTATCTCTAGAGCACAATACGGTTAGGCTAATATGGATTGTTGCTACATTGTGGTATCTTGCTCGACTACAAAGAGTATAAAGTTCAGGAATTAGTTGAGCTTCATGGAGACAGTTCACGAATGAATTACGAGTCCTCACAAACGCCCAAGAAGTTGTTACAACTCAGTTGAATTGTTTAGCTGACGGTGCTACCTATTAGCTATGGCTACCGCGTTGTGCGATAATCGCCTAGCTATCTACCTAACTGAAGCAATCAATTCCCGAATTCCGTACCCTCCTTTTTGCAGACTCTTTCCTCAGTGAACTTTCATGCCGTGTCCTTAAAACGCCTTGACCGAACTGCGAATTGAGTCGAATTTGCCGGGCAACGCCATGCTCACGTGAAGTCCCTGTCCAATTTTTCCCTCGGGGTCATCGTATGCAGAACCCCCTCCATGTGACCATTCCAGACCGGGTATCTTTCCTAATGCAAGGCCTTATCCGTGCCATTCCTAAACCATGCAATACTTCGTGTTCTCGTGAGTATGTTGGAAATTCGTCAACGCGGCCGGGCGTTGAGAAATAAAAATATGGGCAATGAAGAGAAGAGAAATATGTGCCGTGGGGGTATAGTCGAAGTTTGAAGTTAGAAAAAAACCCAGGCCCGCGACGAGAATGCAATCAAATTGAGGATTCAATCCTCACAAGGGCCCTGCCCTTGTCACTAGGCATCTACGATTGGTCGCTGCCTCCTCGTCGTACTTGTCCCGTTGCTCGAGCTCGGAGGAACTTGGAGACGGATACGACGGGGACATTCGAGGTAGGCACGGCCACGTCGGTGCTAGTCGTGGTTGACTGGGCAACGGTAGAGGTGACACCTGCCGAAGTCGCAGACTGCTCGGCACCTCCAGCACCACCAACAATGATGGTCTTCCAGGCGGTCGTTGTCTCGGGCTCTGCAGTAACGGTCACGGTCTTGACATCGCCCTTGTGATGCTTCGTAGTCGAGCGTGTCGGATCTGAAGAAGTCTCTGTGGCTGAAGCCTTGTCTGTGGTGGTCGAGTCCTCGCTAGGCGTGGCGGTTGGCGCAGTCGGAGGATGGGTACCGATACCTAGGCCAGTGGCCTCGAACTGGGTTTCGAGCTGAGATGCGATGCCGGCCTTGTTGATAGCGTTCTTGCTGGAGTACTTGAGCTTGGCGTTCTTACCCGCCTGGGGCTCCTGGAGCTCGATCTCGGCGCACGACGTGTAGATCTCGGTGGTGTTCTGGGTATCGGATGTAATGAGAGGCCAATCCCAGACCCACATGACGGTGTAAGTGCCATTAGTAGGGAGATCCTCGGGAAGCTGGAAATCCGTCTGGCAGAACAGCTCATTAAGGCCATGCTCGTGGTAACGTTCGGCGTAGATAGGGATAGCGAAGTTAAGGCCGAGGTTCTGGTAGCACTGGCCGTCATCGTAGTAGTGAGTACCAAGTAGCTGGCCTTTACCGTTTCCACCCTTGCCATCAGCAGTCCAGGAGTTGAGAACATCGTTGATTCCGTCCGAGTCCTCATGGTGCATAGTGCCGTAGACGTTCACGATCCCATCTCGGTAGGGCCGAGGCGTAATGTATGGCTGAGTGACGTGGCCGTTCTCCTGGTACACAAGAGCAACGTAGTCGCCTGGGGCGGCGGCGAGGCGGTTGTGAGTGGCGTACGCATTCGCCTTAGGCTTGCACACGACGGGGTTAGACTTGGTGTCGAGAATTCTATTCTGAGCCAGGCCATCAATGAAGTGCGGGCCAGTTCGATTCACATATCCGATGGGGTAGCCGACTTCGCCAGTGAAAGCGCCGCTAGAGTCGATACGACGTACCTGCTCGACCCAGGAGTGAGCGTTGACTCCGGCCGCGACCGTAAGTATCGCGATGGCGCGCATGATGTTGTTGTAGTATGCCATTGTGAGTATGAGCGAGCTGAATTGTCTGAAGCTGACTTGTGTTGTCTCGCTAGGAGACTGAAATAAAATAGAAAGGGCGGGTGCTCGAGAGGGTTAGATGAGTACGCGAGGCGTAGTTATGTGAGCGAAGAGTTGAAGAGTGTTGAATATGTAAAGTGTTAGAAAGGTTGTTGCGGCTTGCGCGAGAAATAAAAATACGAATTCGTGGGTGGCTTTTGCGAGAAGACGAATTGACTATAACGCGCCGCAGGCGGAAGGGGTCAGGCCGGCTGGGTTGTGAATAGAAATAAATAGAATTTTATCCTTTGTTCAAGAAGAGAAATCAATTGTCCTCGTTCTTGAACAATGAATAAAGGAAGAACAAGGTGCCTTGTTCTGCGGAGGTTGAGGTCAATAAAGTCACAAAGTGACAAAGTGATCGGGGAGGAAATAAACACCAGGAGGGAAACGTGAGGACGGCCTGGTGATGCCGAGCCAAGGCCTAACGGTCGATTCACACAGTGAATCTATTGTCTACCTAGACAAGTCGTCGTTCGATGGGTCGTTGACTGTATCTCTAGATACCTAGGTGTTCGTCGATATGACCGGCGGATGAGTTATGAGCCGATGGTCGACTCCTAATGATTTCCGAGTTTTGGGGATGCCTTGGGAGCGGATCCGAAGAACTCAGGTATTCGATTTAGATTTGTAGGGTATACCCTGCAGGCTTCATGCAAAACACAAGACTTGGATTCTGGAACCGGATGATGACCCGAGGTGAGAAGAAATATAGTCGACCGGCGTTTCTGGCCTCATCTTGACATGTTGAAAGTTATCACACTCGAGTTCCATGGTGGGGTTGGCGAGGTGGAGCAGCTTCCGTCTGGGTCTGCTAGAATGCGGCGACAGACCAGGCAGACGATAGGCCGACATTGTTTGTAGCGGCTGTTTCGTTTGTGACGATGATTCATGCGCACCAGTGGCCTCTGTATTCTGTCGATATATACAAAAATGTGAATGGAAGGTTCAATGTTGGGATACGGCGAGGCAGGTGCAGGGGTGCAGGGGTGCGGTAGTGCGCTAAGTACATACATACATGGTACAAGGTGGCGGGAGCTAAAGAAGATCTTATCCGATAAGAGTAAGTACCTTTCTGCTGTGGCAACTAGCGAAAAGGTACCTGATAAAGCCTAATCTAGAATTGCCTAATTGGTATCGAGAACAAGCCTAGTCCCAGTCCAGCCCTCTCAGCTTCAAATTCCCCACAATCCCGTCTCCTTGTTCCAGTGTTCTTAATTCTTTGCATCATGACCAATCAAACCGCGACCCTCACCCCGGTTTGCGACGAAATGCGACGGAACCTCATCGCATCGAGAGGCTACGGATCTACCAAGATGTGGCGGCTATGCCAGCCATATCCTGTTTATCTGCCTGTGGCCTTTGTCTGCGGCCTACCTCATTTTCATATTTGTCGTAGGCGAAACTGTAGTCGTCGAATTGGTCATGACCGCGTGAAATGACTATGACTTCTGTTACATTGGCCGTCACGGCGCTCTATTCTTTGTCGACTTGATTGGCTGCTTTATCTCTGTCTTGGCAAAAGTTTAAATTTCTGAGCAAGTATTCTTTTCTACCTACCTCCTAGGTACCCTACAGTTTTGTGAATTTGTATGTTTCTACAATAAGCGCCGTGCCTCAAAATTTCAGGGCTCCCTACATCCTAGGTACCTTAGGTACTTAGGTAGCTAGGTATCCGGGAAGCTGCCGCCTGCCAGGGTTGATCGTGAATCCACAGCGTCGGTTGCGCGTGTAACCGTTAAGCGCCGCAAACTTAAATCATGAGACTACCAAAACCCCTTTGTCGGGTAAGGGATAAACCTAAATTCTTTAGTATCTGGTGACATTTAGGATATAAAAGATCCGCCGTCGCCTTTAATTTGCCTTGTCGGGTGATGTTAAGGGCGGCGCCTACGAGCAGTTTTGAGCATTTAGGTTGATACACTTTACCATCCCATCACACCAGCTCTAATGACAATGCACATCCGATTCATGGATGATCAGAACTAGAATCTTTCGATGAATCGCCTGTCTGATAGTCGTTAGGCCCTCGATTCCTCGAAGCTATCACCAGCTCATCTCGACTTCTAGACCTTTACCGTTTGTTTCACCATCACCCATGCATTGTTACTTAATCGCCATCGCATACCCTTGCTAGCCAAAGTGATCGTCCATTCGCCCATTTTTAGTAGCCAGGCTTGCCGGGGATCTCCTTGCTGTCGATCCGCGCGGTAGCATCGCAGGAAGATAAACTCCAATTGAGAGGCGACAATCTTGCCAAGATATCACGAATGAACCCCCTGTCGAGCCTTCGCTCGTGAAACGTGAGATCTCGCGTGGCCCGTCAGTCTAGAATGCCGCTCGGATATTTAATTGACTACGCGTGCTCTAGGCCCGTTGCACAGACAGGAGGTAATCTTAGATATTATTCTCTTGCCACTGTAGAATCATCCTCCGAATACCCTCGTACGTATATCTTGCCCCGATGTTTCGTGAAATAGTAGAAGCTGGCTAGAGGGTGGGACACCTGACAATCTGATCACGGAAAATGGGCAAGGAAAATAGACCCGAGTTGAAAGAAATCCAATCGTTGAGATGACACTACGACAACACGATACCAAGCAACGCAATACACAAGTATTCACGCGAGCAAGTGCTGAGACGAATATTCCGGTAAGAGATACAGATATCATATTTGTGAAGGCTACCAACAGAAAGACCGCCCTGCCTCCGATATTGTACCCTCCTAATAAGCCAGCGGTGCTTGATCAAAGCCCGTGTAAATCCGTAGAAACCCTCCGTAAAACGCCTCTCCCCGTGAAAAAGCCCCGGTAAGAATACAAGTAAATAGGTAGGTAGGTAGGTAATAAATCGAGGACTCGACATTTTAGACTCCAAGAAATGGCTGGCTGGCGCCGGTAATTGTACGGAGACAGATAGACCTGATAGATCTGAGAGTAGTAATAGCAGAAGCAACAGCTGTAATAGCATATCATCACACCCCATTAGATAGATGAGACGTAAATAAGAGAATCCGGTTCCTCCTCCATTACATGAACTGCTGTCCATCATCCATAACAGCCGTCGGCGCATTGTGGCTATGGTTTTGTGTGTGACTCTGGCTAAGGCTAGGAGTGGGATGCGACAGCTTCCGCATCGAATGTACGGGGTACACTGTATCACCCACATCCACGCTCTCCGCCCTCGAGCGCTTGCGTCCGGCCACTTGCCCCTGGGGATGATGTTGATGCGATTGCTGGTGATGCGGTTGCTGGTGATGCGAGCGCAGCGGCGTTAAGCTCGTGCTATTCGCACCCCCTAAGTCAAGCGAGAAATTCTGCGCGTCCCACGGCGCAGCCTGCTCCCCACCCGTAGCCTCCGTCGGTTGCCACGTCGCCCAGGGGTCCTGCTGTGCCTGGTACTGATGGTGGTGGTGTTGCTGTTGGGCTTTCCCTGGGGTGGCGCTCCAATGCGACGAACTCGCGCTGCTGAAGCTATTATCCCGCGTCTGCTGCCCGCTAGCCATGCCAACGCCGGCAGTGGCCCACAAAGGCTCGCCTCCGTTTCCCGATGTTGTGCCCGTTAGGGCGGCTGTCGTGTGGGCCCAGCTGACACCTGAGTACGCGGTCTGACCCCAGCCCCCGTTATCAAGGCCCAGTCCGCCGCTCGTCTGCGCCGCGGCCCACTCCGTGGGGTCTTCATAGTTGGACACGGGGACCCCGAGCCCGGAGAGGAAAGCGTCGGAGGCGCCGGCACCGCTGACGGCTGGCATATCGCCGGGCGCGGCCGCTCCGCTCCCGTCTGAGATGAAGCTCAGCTGGTGGTGCAGCGAGGATTCGGCGCTGCCGTTGCCGTCGTCGAAGCTGTGCGGGTACCCGCCAGTCAGGGACGCGGTGGGCGGGGGTGTGACGAGGCCGTTGTCAAAGCCATCTAAGAGGTCCAGCCCCGGCGGAATATGGGCATGCTGAGTGTGGGGGTGGGTGTGTGCCTGACTGGGGAGGGTGGTAGTGGGGAGGATAGGCGGGGCGTCGTAAGCGGCGCTCATGTTCTCGTGCATGGCGGCGCTGAGGTGGGCCTGGAAGCCAGGATTGGGGGACATGACGCTGTCGCGGGAGACGGCGGGGGTGCCCGAGAGGTACGCGCGCTGCTGGTGGTACTCTGACGTCGGGTCGACCTTGGTCAGGAACTTCCAGTTCGTCCCAGCGGCGACTGTGACGGTCTTGCCCTTCTCGTCTGTGTGGTCATGTACAGGGACGAACGTCCATAGGATGACGGCGCGCCTCCTCCACCCGCGCTTCTCGCCGCCGCCACTGCTGCCATCATTGGGTGTTGACCATATCTCCTGATACATAGCCACTTGCGACAGGAGGTCCTTGGGAGTTAGCGCTTTGCCACTACCCGCCTTGTGAGATGAGCCGGCGCCGCTATCGTCTTCCTTCTTCACCCGTGCGGAATCACGGTCAGCACGGGAAGGGCGTGAGCCTCTGTGCGAGTCTGCCTCGCGGCCCTTCTTCTCTCTTCGTTCACGCTCAGCAGTTACGTACGGTGCTAGCTTGATGAACGTGTTGGCCCAGCTAGCGGCAGGGAAGGGTACTCCGATAGTGTTGTTGCTACCACGGCCGGCACAGTCGCATCGACCCACACCGTTGCATCCTACACGGTGCGATACGATGACCTCGACAGGATTGCTTCGGTCCCAGAAGTCGGGTTCAGACCCGGAGATGTGTAACTCGTCAGGCTTAACAACGGATGTCACGGACCTCCAGGTGTGGTTGTGTAACTCGGGTCGGTTGATGGACAGCTCCACCATGCCATTGAGTTCCGAGCCGTCAGGGAATTTAGACGTGGCGTGGAGGTCCAGTACCACTTCGAACTGGAACGTGTCGCAAGGTCCTACCACACAGCGCGATGTACGCTCATCCGACGGGTGTGTATCGTCTAGCGCTGCTAACAGCTTCTCCTTGAGTTCGGGGAACTGCACGTCCCATCGGTTAGAGATATCCTTGATGGACGAAGACTCCTTCTGCGCAAGGGACCTGGTGTATTCGTGTAGAAGAACGGTTGGACGGTCTCCATTCCGTGGCAAGTCTTTGTAATCTTTGCCGTCATTAAGCTTGAGGTGCGGGTAGTCGGACTCGCCTAGCCATTGACCGTTGGGTGTATAGCCTGTGACCTGCTTCTTCGTGGTGCCGTCGTCCAGCTTAACATGCTTCTCTTTGAGTGTGACTTGAGACGACGAGACGAAGACCCAACATTGTTTCGGTCGTAGAAAGACATCGTTGTCGGCATTCAAGAGGCGAGCAAAATACTCGTAGTTGGGCCGTTCGTCGGGTAGACGACCATCGGCTATGGAGATGAGCACTCGATTGTTCTTGAAGGACTCAGTGTCGTCGTCCTCTCTTATCAACTTCCTGTCTTCTTCTTTGGCATCTCTCTTGCTTGGGAAGATGAAGTGGACTTGGAGGGTACAGTTAGTCAACGCATTCGATGGTACTCAGCACAAGGATCACTCACAGGTAACCAACGTCGCGAAGAAGCCCTTTAGGACCTGGATGTGGCTCGACACCTGCTTTCGTCCTCTATACATAGGATGTGGTTTTCCGTCTGGGCCTTTCTCCCTAAGTTGTCTATTCGGGATGACCTCGCCATTTTGTGGAGGATGCAATAGCCAGTGATAGATCCATAGGTATTCTGTGATGAGCATGTTCCGCCCGTAAAGGATGGTTTTCGAGCTGAACTTCTTTCGGCCCATCTGGGGAATTAAAAGGAGAGCTGACGAAGTTAGCATGAGTGAACTGCTAGTCTCTAGAAGCGATCTTTCGTCGCAGGCAATGCTTACCGTCGAGAAAGGCATCCTCTAACCATAGCGGCCATATCGGTTGTTCCTTCTCGAGCTCCTTTTGCATTACTTTATTACGATAATCGGCAAAGTGTTTGTACGCATAGATAGGGTTCTTGCTGCCCCGTGGATACCCCATTGGCGACTCTCGTAACGATACATCGCGGTGTAAAGAACGGCCGCCTCGAAGGCTTGTCCCATAACTCGAGGTCAGAGCCTGCGTGGGGACTATAGGTGGTGTTGGTATAGGATGTATAGGTGGTGATAAGGAGTGATTACACAGCGCCAGAGCGGCGAGATTATGTGGTTGAACGTTGCCCGTGGATTCACCAAGAGGCTGTCGTGGCATTGGCATTACTTCGTGATCCGTTTCGTACGCGTAGTCTGACGCTGGAGAATATCTCTGAGATGGCAGGACAGGCCGTGGGTGCTCCATTGGAAAGGTGTAACAAGAGACAATGGGAATGCTTCATGAAAGGATTGAGAATTCAAGAGAATGCCTGCTCAGAGCCCAAGAACGCTGGGGAGCAGATTAAGATATGTGAAAAGGAATGGCGATGGCAAAGAAATTGCCTATTACTATTATAACTAGAGATGACTTCTTGGACAGAGGTATTGGTATGGAAGAGAAGATCGTTATATCTTATAGAGATCACATCTACTCGTATGTCATTACTCGGCTATCTAGGAGGGGAGCAATAAAGGTGCCCCGAAGACACGCTCGAGCCCTAGAACCCCCCACTAGGAGGCTTCCAAGGGCGTCTTGAAGAAAATGCTTCGAATAGTACAGACGCCATGACCTTGAAAGGTCGAAATAGGAAGATGCATTACGTCTTCCGCATGAGTTGGGTTCGGTTGGCACGCAAGGAGACCAGGATTTAGACAGTAACGAGGAACAACAACAGACTCACCGCGGGAATGTTCGAATCTGCTATTATGGCCATGATGCTCTCAAGGTAAGCAGTCTCGGGCCGGTAGCGATAGGTGTATGGGAGGTTTGCGGGGCGGAATGTGACTTTGATTAACGTACCCATACGACTCATCAGGTCTAGGACTTGTAGACATTCAATGGGGAGGGGTTGCGAAAGTCACTCGAAGGAGGGGGATGTATCCTGCGAGCTATTGCGGCGCCAAACTCCTGGGGTCAGGAATCGGCACCAGATTCGACAGTGGGAGCCTCTCCCTGACAAGGGATGACACAATGAACCACGGCCCCTAGCTCCCAACGTGGCAATGTCTGCCCTCCTTCAGAGGCATAATTAGGCACGCGACAAAGAAGTATAGACACATTTAATTACCCATTACATCTCCCCTTCGTCCTCATCGCCTCCTAGGGTCACCCTTTTGCGGTTTCCCCCTGTGAGTTGTTGCAGGGCTACTTTGTTAGCTTGGCCGCCCACCTTTTTCTGCATTTTCGCAATTTCCTCTTCCGGATCAATTGCTTCGGCTTCGGCGTACTCGAGCACAAGTCTGCGTCCTAATATATGGGTATTCTGCAGGGCTAGCATGGCCGACTCTGCTTCCTTTGGAGAGACGAACTCTGCGAAAGCAAAGCCTTTACTGGTCGAGTTGAACTTCTTTGGTATTCGAACTGATTTGAGCTGGCCATATGCGCTCAGAAGCATCCGAATATCCTTCTTGTTGGTTTGGAAGGGGACGTTCTTGATCACGATCTTTGTTCTTTGACCTGCGGTTTTCTTCGCATTGTCCTCTTGTCTCCTTTGCTCGGCTGCGTCGCGCCCACGATGCGAAGCTCGAACTTGGAGTTTGTGCGCCCTGAGGACGTGGCCGTCCATGACCTTCAGAGCCGCTTCGGTGGTTGCCTTGTTAGAGAATGAGACGAATCCGAAACCCATACTAAGCACTTGACCCGGCTTCTTGGGGTCTTTCTTTGTCTTTACTTGAGCCGATCTAAACCCTTCGAGGTGCTTGAATTCGTTTGCAAGATCCTCTGTAGTAGTATCCCAATGAAGGTTCTTGACAAACAACGAACTCGACTCGACAGGTTCATGGTTGACTTTTTCTAGGAGCTCCGAGACGGACAGCTTCTGTACGCTACTAGGCTCTTTAGCGACTTGGGTCGCCTCCTGCTCCTGTTCCTTGCCTACGAATAATTTCCTCGGCGCTTTCTCAAGGAACAGTATAGAATCCTTGAAGCGGCGGTAGGCCAGCTTCGTGAAAGCTACCTTGGCATGAGGAGCTTGCGCAAATTGAACAATCGCAATTGTCCCTGTGGGTGGCATGAGCACTTTCACCACCTGACCATGTTCTTCAAAGAGAGTTCTTATCTCCTCGATCGAAGTACCATAGGGAAAATTCTTGACTAGAATAGCCGTGTCGCCCCGTGGGCCCGACTTAAAAGCATCTAGATCCACACCGTTAGCTATCAAGTACGCTTTGGTGTCTTGGATCGTCGAAGTTTCGGCTATCGCTTGCTTCACAGCTGCGTCAGAACTAGTTGGATCTAGCAGTTCGGCCTTCGAGATCCCCAAGCGATCTGCAACTGATGCGTTTACGGCATCCTGGCTCATGTAAAGCGAATTCCAGTTGAACCGGGACTCTGCCGCCTTAGCTCTCTTTTTGATCAGGTTCTGCTGCTTTAGTGGCAATTTGGACAGTGCATATTCATCCAGATTGTGATCGCGTTTTGCTGATGATGGTAGAAGGTGCAATATCCTCCCCTGAAAAGATGTGCGATCTGCTTGGAATGCTTTGATCGCGTCGTCTGGTCTAGTAAATAAAACAAAGCCGATTCCGCGATTATTGCTCGAGTTTTGCATTGGCACGTGAACCTATCTTCATCTTAGCAGGAATGAAAGGTAGCAAACTGACAGAAGCTAATGAAGAAGGGATGGGTTCTCAGACAGGAGCATCTACTAAAATACTGGCCCAGGTTCTCTCATCAGATACCTTTGGTATAAGCTGTCCCTATCTGGGGTTCATCATAGAACAAAATCGTCTCAAACTCAAACGCGGGAAAGTCTCACCTCTTCAATTTCACCATATTGCTCGAAATACGACCTAAGATCGTCTTCCGCAGCGGAATATGGTAGGTTTCGTACGAATAATCTTCTAGTCTTGCGGATTGAGTCGAGACCGTCGTCTTTAGATTCCGTGTCAGGCTCATCCGAGTCTGACTTTTGACCTTGGTCGTTCATATCTTGATTGTCGTCGACGGTTGCATCGACAACCTCAGGCTGTTCTTGCTCCTGGTTTGGTCGTACCGATGGCGGATCTCTAGACGGTGTAGTTGTAGGGACAACGTCTTCATCGTCGACTAGGTCGAGTAACCTATTCGTCCGTGACCGGAGCCAGTCGCCATCCGTAGCGGCTACATGAGCCGCAGATTCGGTTGAGATAGCAGCAACCGGCTCTTGTTTTACAGAAGGGCTTTCTGCTGCGTCGACCTCTCCTTGGACAGGACCACTTGGTCTCTCGGTCATACTTATTATCAGCTTCGTATTTTCCGGAGGCTGACTCTTCTTCCGTAGGGTTGGCACGACTTCATATTCATCGTCGGATGCTCCCCCATCGGCAGCAAGCGCTGCATATTTCGTTGGAGGCTCATCTGCGGATTCTGCAGTAATTCCATGTACTTTACTTGTTGCGGCCTTCGTAGGTTGCATTACGCTCAGGAATTCCTGTAGCTTGGGATCTGACTCGTCGAGTGCATCTCGTTTCCTCTTCTTTGCGTTTTCAGGGATAGCCTCCGGTTCCGAAGATTGTTTAGTAGCGGTTCGGGAGGGTTCCGTAGGCATTGGTTGGTTTCTCCTTTCCCTCGTCTTAGACAAGGAGGGATCTGCTATCTGCAAGTACTGTTAGATCGATATGATATTGACTGAAATCAAGTCTACTAACAGGTTTTGCCAACTCAACGCTGATCTTGGACATCCGCAAGAAGGAGCGGTTGAAATATTTGATTGCATTGGCGGCCTCCTGCGAACTCTTGTAACCAACATATCCAATCCTTCGGTGCGGTATCAGCTTCACGTCTGTGATATGACCTTTGGACGCGAAGTGCTTGCGCAAGTCGGTCTCGGTCAGAGTTGGTGGCAGACCTCTCACAAATATTCGAGATGAATCCATGATGATCAGATGTAGAGATTGTATGCCTATAGAAATAGTGAAAGGTAATAAAACAATCGCAAGGCACGTCTTGTCATATGGCAAATGCTGATAGAGGAAGGATAGGAAATAAATAGTACTAGAAAAGAAAAAAAGATACCAAATTCCATATCATAGACGCTAAGCTTATCTAGCGGCTATCATCACGTGGCACAATATCCCACCAGCCCACCTGCGGCTCTTCAGCCCCACGGTCCACAGCTTTGCTTAAGTAAGTGGTTTAAGATGGCTCGTGCACCAATAAGAGGAAAAGCAATGACAAGGTTCAGTTAGTCAATTCTTGAGGTTCCAGGGGACCAATGACGGTCCATCACCGCAACAACTCGCATGTCGATTTCTCGAATCACCAAACACGCGACACTTGGGCATTAACCACCCATCTGCAGCTTCACCTCTGACTTGGTACAGTACAACTAGCTCAGTTCAGCTCGGCTCAGAATTGTACTTCCTAAATTTAGGTACGTTTACAATGCATTAGTCATATTTCGGTAGTCAATTGGTCATTGGCATAAAGAAAGCCTCGTTTACTAACTTCTTGTTTTCGACAGCATCGTTGAATCCTCCCGAAGTTGGCGTCACAGATCGAGACCATGACGGAACAACAATCGCCTCCCCCGGCTGTGAGCCGCGACAAGCTCGAAGGTCCGTTTCAATACCCAATCGTGAAGAGATGGTTTGGCTGACAGGTACCCTTCGTCTTGTAGCCCAGATCAAGTCGGCAGATATGGTTAGGGTGGCCCAGATTGAACAAGGCTTGATTACGAGCTAACACACCGTGACAGACGGAAGACATGCAGCAAGAGGTAATCGATGTTGGTATGTATCGATATCCAGGGTTTGCGCAACTATACGTTCTGATATCGATTGCGTAGCTCAGGAAGCCATGGGCAAATACACCATCGAGAAGGATATTGCGCAGCACATCAAACGAACAGTACGTTTCTCAATAAGCCCTGATTACGATGCTATCGCTATCAAGCAGAATACTTAATCTCCTTTGCTAGTTCGACGAGCGGAAGGGACCAACCTGGCACTGCATCGTGGGAAGAAACTTCGGAAGTTTTGTTACACACGGTACGTCCCCTCTCCTCTGACTAGTAGGGTAGCATCGTATATAGACTAATATGATTGCAGAGACTAAACACTTCATCTACTTCTACCTCGGACACTGTGCTATCCTGCTGTTCAAGACACAGTAGGACGATCGGTGATGTTAGCTATCTGGCTATTCTCGGAGGGTAACCCTTAGCGAAGCGGCGACGTCGTCGTCCGTAATTACTATAGTTTAAGGAGAGCAGTCCCCGGGAGGATCAAGCTTCGCCGAGGCACAAGCCAGGTACTAGCATGAACCATACATAACTTTCCTGGTTTGGTTGCGGTGTCAACGTTAGTTCGCTCTATACTTTCGTCTCCGTAGACTGCTATATTGAAGACAATCTACATTAAGCAACTAGGCATATGCAGTGTAAAGCATAGTAGAGAGATCAGACTTAGGATCGTCCGAGCACCCCTTTATAGTCAGGTAAGGTAAGACATAGGTTTGAAGGGCCACGCCAGGGACGGCCGTTAGCAGGGGCCTCTGCTCCCGGACGGAACTGTCTCCCTATATTGGTGATTTAGGTAAGCCCCAAACGCCCCGCGGGGTGACAAGGCCATATCGGCATCTGCATCTTAGTTCCGCATGATCCCTTTCTAGTAACTATCAGCCCTTAAAAAATGATTTTAAATTTCCGGTCGAATTAGTGAGGGCTAGCCGTGAAGTGTAGGTTAATGTATCTATATCCTATACAAGGGGAGGAGTTCCTCTTAACCCTTGATGGCTTTTTAGCTACTCCTAAGCTTATGTCCCAAGATCTATCCCTCTTGGTAAGTCTACTATTGAACATTCTGTTGATACGAATGCATGTCCACTTACACATGTATGTAGGTAGTAGGCAATAGGATACCACTCCCATTCGCTCACGACTAAGTTGTAGGTCACATGGATAAACAGCTTTTGAGGTCAGTCTAGGGTCCCTAGGCAGCACGTACGTAAGCAATATATTACCTAGGTATGTACCATTATGGGTAGTAGTTTAGTCTAGTCCTATTGAAGCTCCGCGTTACTAATTGAGGTGCGCTACGGAAGTACCTACCCAGGTACCTAGGATAGCACCATTGAGCAGGAACCGCACCTCCCCGGTGTCAACACTACCGAACTCTATCGCTTACATGTACCTGAAGTCTATCCCCTTGACTGGCGGCTTGCTACAATAGCTACATTTTGCGTATAATGACAAAGAGCCTCTTATTATGAATGCACATACTACCCACCTACCCACCAACATCCACTGTAATCCCCTGTAAATCAGCAGCACAACGTGATATACTCCCATCCTACTGGTTATCTAAAAAGTGGAAGCTCTATGATCGTGTGGACCTGTAGGCTTGGCAGTCGTTGTACGCAAAATGTAGCTATTGTAGCAAGCCGCCAGTCAAGGGGATAGGTAGGTGCAGCCGATTGATTCTACATGTAACAACATAAAAATCACCCAACCAACGACGTCTTCTTAGATTCCGTCCGTCCGCCCACCGGTCACCATGGGTTGATGCAACAAAAGACTCATTGGATGCAGGCGACGATCGGGCCCGTCCACCGGTCCAAGAGGAGCAGTCCGGTTCAACGTTTTTGCCTCATGAGGACACCGATGGCCTAAGACTACCTTATGGCTGTAGCGGAACCATTACACACGAGTGTATGTAATTCTACATGAAGGCCATGCCAAGCCAACAGCCAGTCATAACACGCTTCAAATGGCTTATTAAAGTTGGAATGGCGTGGCTGGTGGTGCAAACCCGGTCCGTCGAAATTCAACGTGAGCTCATCATACTTGATGCGAAGCGGCAAGTCGCCGTACTGCTGCTGCTACCCTTCATGACACCCACCAGTTCGTAGCAGTTCGGAGAATCCCATAAAACCTATCTGGAGTTATCGGGTCTAGTGGATGGATCGAGGATGTGACGGCGGGGCATTCGGACAATCTCGACAAGTGCTTGCATTCCCGCAACCCGCTTCCTTCGACTTACATGCACCCAATAATAACTTTTAATCTACCTGGGTACCAACCAGCCTTCCTAACGTACCCGTCCTCCGCACCGTCGAATTGGGTAACCTTCCATAGGATGAGCTGCGACCTCCTTGTGGCTCAGGGCACCCTGACAGCGCCGTGTTTCACGCCCTCAAGTCGACGTTGAAACCAGAAGGCCAGGAATATACCAAGGCCCTTACCATAGTATATTTCTAGCCTCGCTAACGTTCAATGACTCGTTCATGTTTGTCCTGGAGAAGTAAATAGTCTGGGATCTAGAACCCCCAGCTGCTATTGTGGACTAGGTCGGCCCGCTTTCCTTTTCAACTAAGAGCTAAGCGTCGGCCGAAAACAGACGAGTTCCGTCCTTAGCTTACCGAGCTGTTGGACGGACAACTGAGGGAATTGGCTACGACGAGGAATATCGCGCTGACAAAGGCCGATTCTAGCACATCTAACGTCGAACAAAATCGACAGACGGTCTGTCATATCCTCCGCGCTTCGGACCTTATCGTTTGTGACGAGGGACGAGGCGACAAGCAATACACTTGTTTAGCTAATGAACCTCTCTGCAAGCTACCCTTCTAGGATTCGTGGATGAAACGTATACACCAAAAAAAGGTGTGTGTGTGTGTGTACATTCGCACACCTGTCGGTTGATTTAGCACGAACTGGGAGGCGATCCTCTCTCACTACCATGTAACGAGCCCTTCCAGCACAGCTGTGTGCGACGCAACGCAACAACTAGCCCACGCTCGGGTAACTGCTGGCCGGATCGACTATAGAAGATGGCTTTACAATATATATTAATGGCGGAGTGACGACATCTCGCCATTTCCCCGGCGATACACATATTGGAACCAGACTCCCGATAACGTGGAAAGAAGTGATTGAGTATATATGTCGTCCCGTATTCGTCAACCGCGGGGGCCGCAATATAGCCAAGCCAAGCAAGCTGAAGGGCAACACAGAGTCGAAAAGGTGTTGTGGGGCAAGACGCCACGTCCATGTTACCTACCCAGACGGAATTTCCAATTCCTTTCGGTCGTCCCCCTCGTGGCGCATCCAGCCAGCCCGTGCAGATTCTCGCGTGGATGACCTGCAGCCAGCTATGTAGCTAACGAGAATGGTAAGAGCCGTGGCACGTATCTGAGATCGCACCGTGCACCAACGCCCAGGTCGCCACAAGAGAAATGGTAATGGTGGTGACAATCAAGTGGCTATCAGCACACTCTGAAAATCAATTCCTAATAGACTTCCCACAATGATAATAACAGTAAGAACTCATACAATAGTCTGCTATAGTCGGGCCTTCATGGCGCTTCATGTCAGCTGAATGATGTCAGGGCATAATCTCTCAGCTGGCATCCAGGCAACCCAAAGATTATGAGATGGAGGATCGATCCGTGGGAACCTCGTCTTTCTGGGCAAGGTTGCTTACTCACCGACGGTCTTCGCTAACAGCGCAATAGCGATGTTATGTATGGTTCACGCTGACGTCCTGTTATCAAGCAATGTACTACCGCAGCTACTCCTCGCTTCAACAATCCTATTCTGGCCAGACACGATAACATACTATTTCCAGATTGATTAAACGGATCATTTAAAAGGTACTCACTAGCTGAGACCATTCCGCCGTCTACGTCTTAGATTCGAGCATGGAATTCTATTGTGGTAAGTGATTTTGATGTCCAATCTTTAGTGGTACCTTTTTTTTCTCCTGCGAATAATATATAATATTCCAAATCGGTTCGTGCATGTATGTATGTATGTATGAGTTGTATGTGTTGTATAATGAATTATTAAGGGTGTCCAATTCAGACGGGATTGTCAGGTACGCCAGCATCCCATACATGCAGTATGTACCTACTATGTAATGGCTCGAGGACTCGGGGTAGGCTATTGTGGTATCCAAGTCCCACCATCCGGATAGGAATCCATAGGTGGAGCGTCGTGGTGGAGAGCTACATGTACGATACCTACACAGCTCCCTCTTATGGCCCGTCCCCCGTAGTACCTGAAAGTCTCCCTTAACCTTCTGTAAACGGGTTTCATCGCCGCCTGTCCTCCTCTTCCCTTTAGTGACCCCTCAAGACAAGACTAACGTATTCACAAACCCAGGACGACATCCTCCGAAAGAGAGTGTATAAAGTTTCTCGATTCATCACGCAGAGACGTACACAGAGAGTGGCCAGGTCGTTGGTGGGATGATCTGACGTTACGGCGAGCCCGTCTATTCGGCTCCAGTTGACGACAGCTACGGGTACAGTCGAGATTGGACAATACGCACAGTCGCCGCCACCGCGGAGACGAAGGAAAAAAGAGAGTGCTGCAGAGCATAAGCTCTTGTTTGTTTCAGTCAGATCTGGGACATACCGCACAGTAAATTTTATGTCTTTTCTTATGCCGCAGTCTCTAGACTCGATTGGGTCCAACTCTCATCCGTCATGACATATCACGACCAATCAGGATTCGAAAGGGCTGCATGTCAGCAAGCTGGTGAACCTTTTGGGGTCTATGATCCATCTCCCAGGGAAATCTTATATCTACCGCGCCCATTCCTATTCGTACGAGAGTGAGAGAGGAAAGCCCTACAATAATAATCAGCCTGGCCGGGGCCGTGGCCGTCAGGCGCGCAAAGAATAGCAGCCCTCTTCCCAATCTGCTGACCACCGAAGAGCATTGCCCACTGACCGACCCGGAGAATGTTCTCTCTCAAGCGATAGATTGCTGATGCTGAAGGTGGTACATATAGTAATCAAGGTGAAGCACTCTGCGTACCTGTTACAAACAATTACCAGTACCAGGAATTACCCTACTCATGTAAGTGAAAGGCAAAGTCCAACATTAGAAAAGAAAGGATCGAGTGTTACAGAATAAAAGGGGATGTCCTATTTCGCCTCGTATTTGGGCCTGACAACCTTGACAACGAACTACAGTACACACACGTGTAGCAGGGTGCAACCGTTTGCCTGTCTGCTTCATTCGTAATGCCTTACCTACGTAGGTACTTACGTATCTACCTAAGTGATTGCGGTGCTTCTGACGAAGTCATTCACCGAATTCCTCGGGCAAACTCCTCGACTGTCACTTCTCATAACTATTGATGAGTTGGCTTGCCTTTCACCACATCATGGCCTCATGATTTACTAGTGGCATGGCGTACGAGCCTCAGGGCGATACAATTGATGCTATGGTCCGGCGCCCAAGCCAAGATGATGTAATTTAGGCCGTGGACAACTCCTAGCACTCGATCCTCCTCGGACGGAGAGGTACCATCGAACCGTAATCCGCACCAGAGCTACATGTACCTACCGCTCCTACAGCACTTTCGTCACTTGTAATAGGTCCGGCCAATGATTCATACCAGCGATGCAGTCATTAGTTTGGTTTGCCTTATTCTTTGGTGCATGTGCGTTGAAGGCGTGAGAAGAGGCTTCACATGGGAGAGATGACCCCTTGTATTAAAATATAAGATACAGGTACATAAAGTAGTACATCGGGTGTGTAGAAAATAAAATACTGTAGGTGGACAATAGCAGAAATCGTTTCTGGAGGTATTTCAATCCGAGGCAGTACCCACGTTCGGCTAGCACATCCGCCTTTACATACAGTACCTGGGTACCAAGAGGTACTAGAGACATCTAAGAAGGTACTAAGGTTGGTTCTATTAGCGCCACAATATAATACATACAACATACACAAGTTCCGGACAGGAGACAGGTAAAAGGTAGGACAGAACCATTGTTATCGACACAATTGAACCACCAGTTCGAACGATGGTTAGTAAGTTGGCTTTGAATGCTGCGATCCGCGCAATGACTGAACGGTCCGTCCAAGGGAAAATGCATGCATCTGCCCATCCGCAAATCCATAACCCCTGTCTCATATAGCCCAAGTACACATGTATCTCCTAAGTACACACGTATTCGACGGGGTGCTCAAGCCCTGCAGCTGGCTCTGCTTTTTCAACTTGCCCTACTGTGCCGTACCTTGTACCTCTATATCCGTCAACATGGAAAATATCCGGGCTGTGTCTATGTACATACACACACGTAATTACATACCTAGGTATATTGAGTGAGGATGGAAAATTCCTTACCTTTCTACAAATATCGTGATAACTTGATCTTGGCTCATACAATTCTCTAAATTGTTTCATTCTATCAGTGACTCTTATCTACTGTATTGTCTTATTTGTTTGTCTCTTTCACAGTGCCAGGTTGCAAGTCTTTGAGAGTGAGAACAAGTGACTCTTGCTATTTAAGGTTAGAGTTTCTAGGCTGAGGAGACAGGATGAACTAAGCAAGCGTGGTACTTAGAGGTACTTTTCTGGGACCACCCCCGTCATGCTCCACCACTAGGTACCATCCCACCCCGTCCATCCATCGATTCCATCCATCCATCTGTGCCTTCATTTTCCCTTCTTTCTCCTCTTGGATCAAGATTCAACAACACCATTCCCGTACAACCTCGTCCTTCCAATACCTCAAGACGCTCTTCTGCTCTTGGCTGCTCTACTCCCATTTTCAATCTTGCCATAATTTCCCTCTATACCTCCGAACCTACGCCCTCGGAACCCATCCCTCGAAGTCGATCTACAGAGCCATGTGACGGAGCTGCATGAGAAGTCGGGTCATTTCAAGTTGGACTCTCGATAGTCTGGCTGGGTGCAGAGCTCGTGCAGGTGTCTCTCCTCGACTATAATCACAACTATACCCATACCGCATACTACTACTGTCATATTAACAACCCTCCCCATATCGACATCGTTGATCTATAATTCTCAACCTACAAGTCTACGGATCCGAACTCGCCCGGCATGTCGGCTCTAGCACTTCCTGAGACCGGCCTCCTCCTGGAGAGCTCGGCAAGCTCGAGCGACCATCTCCCATTGCAGGCCTTCGGCATCACGTTGAATAATAGCGTTATTGAAGACATGATAAAATGCGTACAAGGGGGCCAAGAGATCGAATTGACTCTGGGAAGCAGCCCCGTAAGTCTGTTTCTACTGTTTTCTTGTAACTGACGCCATTGCTATTCCTACAATCGACAATAGACACACAATACTAGTAGTCTGCCTTAATCTAGGGAGCAACGGCAACTACATGAGAAACCCATATAAACACAAACTGAAACAAACTTGAAATACCTCAATAGAATAATATACTTGGAAAGCCCACTCAACTAACTCAATTGCCCTCTCACAGTGTTTTCTCTTCGGTTCGAAAGAACAGAAAGTCAAAGCAACTCCACAGTCATTCAACTACGACTTATATCTCACGAAACCCGAAGAGTCTGCTGGCAAAGCACAACGGTTACCCAACCCGACTATGTCTATCCTCAAAAAGCCTGCCTCGAATCTCGTAACGAACAAGCCTACCAATGGCGTTTCTAAGGATGCCAAGCGAAGGACCAAAGGCAAACCTCTCCCCGCCGGAAAGTCTGCTATGGCTAGTGTGCTATCGAACTCGGCAACCAGGTCTCTACCCTCAAGTCCCGCGCTCAATGGAGTTTCTTCACCGAACCCGGCCATCTCCGCCTCACTGCAGTTGTTCGAGAAGAATAAAAGCCAGAGGACCATTCTCGTCCACGAGCTGGCATCGAGAGACCAAGCATACGAGCATCTAGCAGAGGTTTGGAAGGGCGCCGAATCAGACCTCCAACCGACCGTAGAGAAGGTCGCGAATTTCGATCAGTCCACCAAGAAGTGGAGTCTGAAGAAGATATACTGGAAGGAGCTCGACGTCTGGAATTACGATTACCGTACCTTCGATGATCGTCAGGCCGCCATTGACAACGCGATCCGCCAATACGACAAGCAACGCCTCAATACATCGTCGTCTGAATGGGAGAGATTACTTCCCCCTACTGAGCGGGGGAAGGGAATTGTTCTTAGTAAGCTACAGGCGACTCTAGCGAAAGGGAACATTACCCCGGTTCCCCGAGTCTCGGCGCAGAAGGCCGACGACGATAACAAGAGCGATATCGACTCTACCAAGGCAAAAGGCGAGGCTATGGCTCGATCCAATTCTCAGCCAGTAGGGAGCAAGACGAAGAAGGTCAGCGAGCGAGAAGCACAGACCAAACGTCTCTTCTCAAGTAACCCCAAGAAGGCGGCTCCGAAAAAGCCCGCCCCCAAGGCTAAACCAGCAGAAGAAAAGAGCAGGAAGTTCCTCTCGGAAGAGAAGGTCGTGGATTCTGAGAGCAGCGGAGACGAGAGGCCGCCGTCAAGTACGAGCTCGAGCGTATCAAGACCGAAAGCCGCCGAAAGGCCTATCGAGAAGCGTATTGAGAAGCCCGTCGAGAAACCCATGGAAAAACCCATGGAGAAACCTGCTGAGAAGCGAATCGAAAAGCCGGTGGAGAAGGTGGCGGAAAAGCCGAGGGAGAAGCCCGCCCCGGCGCCTAGACCCAGACCTGTAGTACGAGCTCCACGTGCTCCGGCAAAGACTTCCGTCCCGACGTCGCAAAAGCGGGCCCGCGAAGATGACGACAGCAGTTCTAGCTCCGGGGCGCCACTTAGCAAGCGAATAAAGCCGAAGGAGCTTCCCAAGCCATTACCAAGTTCAACGGTTCTAAAGCACCGTCCATCAGACGCAAGCCAGAGCTCGAGAAACGCCGGCGCAGGAACGGCATCTTCGAACTTCTCCATGAAGAGCAAGAACACGTCACCCGCCAAGTCTTCTCCCCTTGCATCCTCGCCACCGACGAACGCTTCCGATTTTGAGGAGCAGCAGCCATCCAAACGTCAACCTAAACCCCAGGTTCGTAACGGTGGACGAGATGCCAATGGCGTGACAAACGGCGGTTCGGCAGGTGTCAACCAGGTCAAGAAGCGGAAGGACCGAGAACCCGACCAGTATTCCTCACAACAGTCGACGCCAAACAAGAAGCAGCGTGTGACGCGAGACGTGCTGGTAAAGGCCAGGATGTTCACGAAATACTACGAGCGGTACGAGGCGCTGCATTACGAAATCTCGGCACTGAAGGAGCCGCCTGAGGATAAACTGGCGGACTTGCTGGATATGCGAGAGCGACTAGCTGCCATAAAGAGCGAGATCGCACAGGCTGTCACTCCAAATTAGCGTCGCCTTGCGCCCCGGGCCGAAGCGTTAGGAGCAGTTACCTAATCGGAGTCGGTAACGAATAGGTGGATTGAGGATGATCAAGTGAGGGGCGAAAATGGGGACTGGAGCGGCGGTTGTGTGTTTTGCGAAGCAACTACCATATACCTAGGCATTCATTATGATTGGGGGCGTTTCTATGGACGGCGGTTCTTTCCTGCAATTTTCTGTTATAGTTGCCGATGAAGTTCGGCCGTCTAGGTGATATTTGGCGATTGCATCGGGGGGTTTTCTCACTTTTCGCAACGGGATCTGGCATCGATCGGACAAGGGACAGCATGGACATTTGGCACAGGCATTCGAGCACGAGCATAGGAAGATAGCAAAAGGCATGGTCATATTTGGCAATTCGGAACGTTGAGCATAGGAGTTTACGGCACCCATTTACAAGCGTCCACATGTATACACATTGGCACATACATATACCTCTATATCTAGTGGACCATGAGAAACCAGCGCGGAATGAAACGTCCCGATTTTAAGACTCAGATTACCAGTTCCTTATAATATCTTCTATGACTTGTATGCGTGTTTATGTAGCCATCCATATCCACTATATAGTAATACACCTATGTGTACACTATTTCCTGCCGTAAGTCTACCGCATTCATAGACCTAGAGGCCAGCATAGCCAGCAGTTAAAGTCACAACACAGAGGGAGAGGTTTGCTGCCATAGGCATAGTAGAAAAAAAAGGAGAGAAACAACATAAGCAGCAGCACAAACGCAACTTAGCACGCAAAGACAGGACAAAGGATAAGTGCCACCTACATGCGTATGCATTTGCTCGAGGACAAACACACAAACGCGTGTTTGAGTGGTGCCTGCCCAAACCAAGGGAGTGCAAGGGAAAGGGGGGCCAAGATGGTAACGCTCGCACTGCTGACGCGGCTCATTGCACATCTAGTCGGCACTTAAGCCAACACAGTCGACGGTGGTGATAGCGATCGTGGTTATACCTGGTATACCTCCAGTTGTCACATCCAGATGCAACGCTGTGAGATAGGCGCCGAAGGCCGCTCGGGAGAACCCGGGGAGAGCGTGGGATGGAGATGTCGTATGCATTTTGCATCGTATATGTATGTATGTTGACTATGAGATTCACCTAGGTGGAAAAATAGAACCAACAAAACAAAACGTCCTCTCTTTTCCGTAGGGGTAGGCAGATAGGCAGGCGTACACTGCATACCTAGGCCGCCCGCGGTGCCCGATGTCAGATGATGCGCTCTGCTATGCGGTGTGATGCGACGCTGTGTGATGGGATGGCAGATCATGGGGGGGCGGGGGCTGATGTGACAGAACCGCGGCAGAAGGCCAAAAAGGCTGGATCTGGTTTCATATAGATGCATCTGTACCAACGTATCGCGCTTGCGTCTGTCTGTTTATATCTGC
Source organism: Hypoxylon crocopeplum (assembly GCA_022578875.1). Taxonomy (NCBI): domain Eukaryota; kingdom Fungi; phylum Ascomycota; class Sordariomycetes; order Xylariales; family Hypoxylaceae; genus Hypoxylon; species Hypoxylon crocopeplum. Next base: position 533,815 of record MU399573.1, read on the forward strand.
ATACATACTCAGATACATACATATGTAGGTGCCTAACTGCGTTTGGGCGCGGGGGCATGGGGGGCGGTAAAGATGCATGAAGACGTTTTCGTCTACGACAACATGAAGAATACCTTAGTCTAACTAGGAAAAACAACCGAATATGATGAAGATCACTACTTTCCTAGAGGGCCGTTCTTATGTCGACCAAACAGGCAGCACGTTCGACTCCGGTTACCTGGTTCATCCCCCTTTTGGTTCTTGGGGGCTGTCACCTACCTAAGTCAAATATATGGACATGATCCAGATAGGTAAGTAGATAGGTAGACGCCTCCGTAACTAACAGGCAACTCAACTCTCCTATCCTACCCGAACCCAACAACCGCGCCCACGTCTAGGTATCGGTGAAGAGGAAGTTCGGTGAAAGAAAAAAGACCACTGCTTGGCGAATAGACACATCACCGTCCATCCGACTTCTCCCGGGGCGTAGCAAGTGCCGGCCTTATAATCTCGACGATCCTGCCGCCGTGAGGCGCAAGGCGCAACAGCCTCGAACGCCGTCCAGTAAGAAGGCTTCCCGCTGCGGAAACGTCGTAGCGAGAGGAGCTTGCCCGCAGCCAACGTATGGCACGTGTTAGGCTTGGTAAGCAGGCTTCATCCGCGGGCCTGATTCAGACCTTTTTGGTTTTCGAGATGATAATATAGATGTTTTCAAGAAAGTAATTGTGGTATGATAATCATAGTTAGAGTAATTGTGTAGCTTATGACGTCTAGGTTGTCGCTAGGTATTGAATTATGTTCTTATATTTTAAGAAAAGAAATCAGTATATTTTCCTTTGGCTATTGGTTTACACTTGGATCACCAATTACGTCGCAGCGGGAGGCAAGGTGATGATGTCGTGTAACGCCAGGCCCAGCCTTACCAGTAGCCAGGCATCGTCACCGCTTGTCACGGCAAGAAGCAAAAGTTCCTATAGAAGCCCTCGTATTATACCTAGTCCAAGCTGCATATTGTAACTAAAATGGCAACGGCTTATTAGACATAAGAATAGTTACTCTGTCTTAATCAATTTAACGTGCTACCGCGCCTAACAAAATCTCAAGGACCCTTGTTCCTGTTTTTCAACGAGTTGGTCATTGCGCTTCGATCTGCGCCGCAGCAGAAAGGCGTATGCGCTGTGATCTGGTTGGTTCAATATTGTGCCAAGATCGGTTAGCCCCGAATCTGACGGGCTGGGTCCCAGACTGTCGGGTCCGGCTAGCGCATGGACCAGTCCGGGATCTTGATGGGCTAAATACATGCAGACATGACACCTACCTCAGTATATGCATGTATGTAGACCGCACCACTACAGTTGCACCCTATGCCGTTCTATGGGATGAATATCGTGTAGACTATCGTCTTTTAATTCTAGTACTTAAGGTAGATACATACACCAAGTAGATTTATTTGAATGTTTATACTAGTTGTTTGGAAAAGGTAAGCGCTGAATTGGAGTTCTATGGTGACCTGTTACTGTTCTGACAGTTATGATCTGGGCATGGAAAATTCTACCCTGAAGAAGTCAAAGTTCCTTGCATCTTGCCTGCAGTCATGCCACTGCGGGTATAGCGTATACTTCCTTTCAGCCGAACTTTGCCGACTCCAGCATGTATCGGACTCTGTAGATACCCAACGAGACAGGGGAAAGATCCTGGATAGCAGCGCCCTTGTAGAGGTACAACGGAGTGGCGAAGGCATTGTACTGCTACTCTCAGTCCGAATATGAGATGTATCATGCAGGGCTTCCAACTTTCATCCTTGATACGGGCCGTGAAGACAAGGTTCGTAAGGCGGATCGGACTGGTTCGGGTTCGGCTCTATGAAGAAGCAACAGCGACATGTATAATACGGCTGATAGGTCAGTGACCAGCCAAATCTTGGCGATTTGCCTAGATAGAGACTGCTAGATTATGCGGCAGATAGCAATCCGCGTAGAAGCCGTTTGACACTGCATACTTAGGTAGCCAAGCACAGCTGCTACCAAACCGCTTTCCTTGAAAACTGTTAGTGCAAGATGTGAGCAAGTACAAGCAGCGAATTTTGCGCGTATAGCAGGCACATTTACTGCAGCACTTAGCAAACAACATGCCTACAAAATGGCACTGTACATCGCTCCCAACTCTTGATTTGGATATTGATTTGCAAGGTCTTGAATGTTACGACGTCATGGCGAACAAAATGCCTAGACCCAACAGAGACGGTGACATTGGAGAGGCACGACCTGCCCGTCAACGACAAGCAAGACCCCCAGCAAACGAGGCATCTCCCCCATATCCCCAGCCTCCACATGCCGCCATGTACAACTTGAACGGAACATCGTACTTCCCACACCCATGTGGTTATCACGGCAAAAGCGATGAGGATTGCCCCGGCAATTCAGATGGCGCCAGCCGTAAAGCAAAGCCAAAGTCCCCTCCACGGCCGGGAGGTGCAAAGGAAAGACATCCCACCGCTACTGCCCGAGCAACTCCTGGCAATGGAACCAAGGCGAGCGTCAATGCAGAGTTGAAGGTCTCGCTAGCAGCAAAGCAACTGGCGAGCCAGATTAGCGATAGCAAGAAGCTCTGGATCGCATTTCAAGAGAAATTTGAGAAGGAAGTGACGGGGATCAAGCACTACATCAGCGACGATACCCTGCGGCAAATATGGCAGAAGAGGATTGACTATAATAGAAAGTACAAGGATAGTGAGAGTCAATCTGACGAAGAGTTTGGTATTCAGCGGATGAAGCTAGAGACATGCTTGGACCAGCTTAGCGAAGCTGCAAAGGCGTTTGTCCGAATTCAACCACTAAATGGTCGTACCGACCACGATCCTCGACATCTGGCTCTGGACAAGATTCGTACAGCTGGAACTCTCGTTCTTGGCTTGGCTGCAAAATCCGCGTTGAATAGTGCAGCTTGTGCAGATCTGGTGAGAGAAGCGTCTAACCTCGAGAAGCTCGTGGATCCGAGAAGTCCGGATGCCAGGATTCTGCACCGCTTTGATAGACGGGAAACTAAGAAGCCCACTCCCGAGGAAGAGAATGTGGATCCGATGTCGTTTGAAGGTGCGCCCCAGGAAGCGGAGGATATGTTCAATCAGGTAGTCATTGAGCAGGAGGAAATGGGCAAGAAAGAAAGGGATGGTTGGGACTGATCTACTTGGCATGCCGTGATGCTAAGTAGGTGCATCATTAAGAGGTACCTCGAGCTTGTAGCTACTCAGTTCTCGGGGTTATCAACATGTATCGTTAGCAGTACCCTCAACTTAGGGAATGTCATACCCATTTGGTATTAGTACGTAACTCACCTTGAAGAAGAAAAAGGTGAAGCATCGCCCTCATCAGAATAATCGGAATCGAATTGTAGGCCGCTCGTTTCCCCGGAAAGAAAGAAGCAGCCCACGCTGCGTATCGCACTCAAGTGTTCTCACACACAATCTTCGCAACGACTCTCCCATAGGAACCCAACTCCCTCGTCTTCTCCTTGCGGATATGCACGAGGCGAAGGGCCCTGCGTCTCTGATGCCAATATTGCAAACGTGTGAAACCATCACGCCAGACCCTCACGGGTAGACCTGTCGACCCCACGCTGGGCGGGCGACTAAGGTAGTGATGAAGATTACTCCGAATTTCTCATGAGCGAGGAAGTCAGTCTGAACTCAATAGAGAACAGGACCGATGAGAGGCAGCTTACGCGGCCTCTCTGTTTGTAGCTCAGAAACGCAGCGTTGATGAGGACGATGCTTGAGGAAGAAAGGTTCAGAAAGAATTGTGGCCTTGCGATTTTTCGAGTCATAGACAAATTTGGGTTGTGCTTATCGATAAAGGCAACCAATCAAATTTCCTTGGCCTAAGCTAGCGTGAGCCACAGATGTTTGCCGCGGCTTGAGCCAATAGCATCCCGGTATCGTCAGAAGGTACGAGGTACAGGCGGCTGAATGAGGCTGGTGTTACTTGAGAGTACGCCCATGGATCCATCTTTTTCAGGGTCCATATGTGGCTTATCTTTTTTTTCCTCCTTTACCAAAAAGGGTACATGTTATCGTAGGCGAGCCTGGCCAGACTCATACGTTTAAGTCGCCATTGGCTCATAATAGAAATTTTGCTCATCTTCCGGTTCTGACCTCTAGTGAGTAAGCCATGTCGACTACCAACCTCCAAACTACCATGGTAATGTCTACCTTCCGCTAACAATAGACTCTTCTCTTTTCTGTTTCTGCCCTATTCCTTTTTCCCCTTTTTCTCTCTTTTCATTTGTCTCTCTACCCCCTTTAGATATCCGTAGATGATAGATACCCCTTGCTGTCAATAGAATGTCCATTTCCATAGCCGGCTTCCCTCAAGTCTGGCAGAAGCCCTCGGCTGAGGACCTCTTGGCGTCTCTCAAGCGGCTTCAGGTAAACTCGCTAAATTTGCTATGTCTACCTATTTAGACTCTCGAGAACTCACTCCGGACTAGGTCGAACCGCCAATCTGGAATCCTAGCACACCCCGAAGAATCATCTTGGAAACTTATCAAAATGCTGCACAGTTTCGCCGCGAGGTTGCCGCGTACCTATCTAGCATAATCAAGAGTAACCTCGGGTGGATTCAAGACGATGATAAAAAGGAGGCACTGTGGGATGAGGCAAGCAGACGTCTTTCGGAACGGTGCGGCCGGGCTGCGATGGGCGAGATCACGCGAAGGTGGCTGTTCGAAACACAGGCATCCTCTCCTTTTGAGTTGGTCATCCGGGAACCTCCTATCATTGGCGACTGTCTCGGCTTGAAAACTTGGGCATCGTCGTATGTGCTTGCGCAGTCTCTAGACAAGATTGCACAAGAGTCGCTTTCTCATTTGCTTGAGTTAGGGAGTCCGAACCAGTCTCTGGAAATTCTTGAACTCGGTTCTGGTACAGGGCTATTGGGAATGGCTGCTGCCGTCATCTGGCAAACCAACGTTATTTTGACCGATCTTCCAAGCATAGTACCGAATCTAGTTTACAACATTGAGAAGAATCGAGCAAGTATCGGGGCTTTGGGTGGGAGTGTGGATTCGGATCTTTTAACCTGGGGCTCTGACGACGACAATGCCAAGCGATTTGACAAGAAGAACCAGTTTAAAGTCAGTCGTCTTAGCCTCTAGATGGTCTTGATGATTAACTCTATCCAGATCGTTCTCGCTGCAGACTCCCTATACGACGATGACCACCCTGAGCTACTATCGTCGGCCATACATGCGCACCTAGCAGAAGACAAGGCTGCCAGAGCCGTTGTAATGGTCCCTCAAAGAGACTTAACCACGAAGAGGCTAGTGGCCAATTTCTTATCCGTTATGGCAGATTCTGGGTTGACGGTACTAGAGGAGCATACGCTAACCGGTCAAGATGACTGGGATGAGGAAGAGGATAACTCGAGAATAGAGTGCTGGTTAGTTGTCTTCGGGAGACAGTAGCGGCAGCTACCATCATTTTGTTCGACACTAGCTATAGATTCTCTATCCTAGACGACTTAGACGACAGAAGATTAGTAGATAGACGAAAGACGGTAGACCGATAAATAGAAATAGATCAATACCCTATGCTAACCTACCTCCTACTGTGCGCCATATTCGGAGCCCGGTTTAATTGTCGCTGAAAGAAAGGAGGCAAGAAAAAGGGTGAGTAAGTCCTCCTCCTTCATCTTATCATTAAGGAGCGCCGCCTCCTAAAGCTAAGGAGTTTAGACATAGTCAATCATCTTAGAGTCTGAACCATTACTGATTCACTATCTGTCGCCTAAGATGCCTTCGGTAAGTCTTATTCCTAGTGTGCCTGTGCATTCGCTAGGATCTTTCAGTCTAACAGCAATGGCCCGAGCAAATGCTTCCGTGACAATTGTATGGCTATTAAGCATACCTATGTAGGTATGTAGACAATGATACTATATACTGAATCTATTGTCTTCCTTCTAAATAGTCACATATTGATAGGACACGGGAGCTAGAATTTGTTCCATAGTCAGGAGATGACTTCTCCTTCATGTCACTACCTGCCAGCTTTCGCACAACGTGTCTGCCATCTTGTCTAACTGCTACCCTCATGTAGATACTTGCCCTATTGTAAGGTGGCGTCTAGTATTAGAAAGATTGAACCCCTACTAGATAGATATTCTACGCGATAACTATGTATGTACCTGACAGCTTAAAAGAGTTAACTGCCTAGGTAGGTATTTGGTGTAAGAGCATCTTAATTGAGGAGACTTTGAATCTTTACTTATGGATATAATATGCTGGCTAACTCCATAAGAGTAGAGACTGAAGTACTATAAGCCCCTTTGAGTCTGGTCTATAGCCAATAAATTAGCACGGTTGCTTAGGCGAGGCAAGTCCTACCCACTGCTCCTTATTTGCATATAGCAAACAGTATTGTGGATCGCTACTGCCTAGCATATGATATATTCTGAGTGGAATCCGGGGAAGGTACGGATCGCCACTTCCCGACGCATTATCTTTCAAGAATTATCTTCCACTCGCTCCTGCCATTATTTCCCCTAACCAAAAATCCTTACTCACATGCGCAGACACACTTTGTTAATTACATTACGTCGTATCAGCTGCTAGTCACAATACCGTCCGTAGATCCGCTTCAAGAGGTACACATAATGACATTTACCTTTAAAGGACTAGCCTTGCAGCCTCATCAGTCTGAACAACAACATAAGAGTTATAGACTATGAATTTATCATACACTACCAGAAAATGGCAAGCACCTGCAGTCCAGCGTCGCTTCGTCTTCGCCTGTACACTGGTCACACCCACAACATTCATCTGATTCTTTCTGGAGCTAGGAAACACTCATCGAGGTTTCCTGCTTCAAACGTGACACACAAAGCCGTCGTAGACGGAGAGCGGAAATTACATAAATCCAAGGCCGGACGACAGTTCTCTTCTTATTTCCCCTTTCTACCTACTCAACCCATTGGAGACCAACATAAGTCAGTCACCATAAGACAAGCCTCAGCCTTACCTTGCTATCGCTATTTGGACTTCACCTCCTATTAATCTAGCAGCACGCGAAACTATTGGATACAATCGCCAGCGTTGACCTTTGTGGCAGCGGAGTACACTGATTTTCAACAATTCAACCATGGCTAGCCCTCAGCTTGACCAGCACACTGGGCAAAAGATCGGGGTGAGACATACTTCCCAGATCATTCGGTTCATCCTGGAGAGGACTATCCCCGAGCGTCCATTAGAGCGTGGAAGACAGGGGAGGTTATATTCCGAGGTTGCCAACTTGGTCAACGTAAGATTCCAACCGGAGATGCCTTACGGACCTAAGAATATAAAGTATATTACCAACATGTACGGCCGGGACCCTAAGTACGGGTAAGTACTCGATAATACCCGATACAAGTCCAAGACAACGAGAGACTAATACTAGCATTGTAGAAACCGCAAAGGAAAGGTGGTTTATCCGGCGAGAAATAAAACAGGCAACAGGACTGGTCGAGATAGTTCGCCAGCCAAGGATAAACGAGTACGCTGTCCATATTGCGACGGATCAGGATATCTGGAAGCTGGCGGGGCAGGGCACGGAGCCGACTCTGGAGAGCCGCAGACGGTTGAGAGTCCTGCTCGTCCTTCATCCGCAACCCGGCGGGGGTCTAGAACCTCATATATGAGCCCAGTTGATGTAGAGGATGTGGAAGACGAGTTGCACCGGAGCCTGCAGATACCTGATTTTGCGGCTTATATGAATAATCCTTATCAAGCATCGCCGCAGCCTGGTCCAGCTTCCCGACAGCAGGTCGAGTATCTACCAGCCACTACGGCGGTACTACCATCTCAGACCCTTGGGATGTGGGACCCTAATGAAGGTGGAATGGTCTTACCGGAGGAAGAGGCCGGGTGGCCTACCGGTTACGCTCTGAACGAAGTAAGTTATCTCCATACTCGTCTCCCTCAATCTTCACGTAACTTCATTTCCTGATCACCCCGTCCGATGGGCTTGAATGATCCGGGATCAGCTAGCTGTAATTTTGCAAGCTAACAATGCTAAGGGAAACCAACAGATTCCTTTAATGCCTCCTTCTACAAGGCAGAACTGGGCCACGGCAACAACCATGACCGCGGATGCGAACGCGCATGGGTCGGTTCAGCCAAATAATAGGCAGTTAGGCCAGCAGAAGACGATAGAACATTATCAGCCCTTTGCACCGATGGGTCCTCCCCATCAGCCATGGCAGTCCACTCAAATCGAGCCGGTGTCGAGACATATTGGCGTCGAAGAGTTGTCATTAAATGGAGTAAACGCCACACGACGGGCGTCAGACGCTGCAATGTATGAGCGTCCTACCAAGCGCTACCGTCCGACCGATGTAGCAGGAGAGGGAAAACCGAGCAATGGCCGAGATAGTGCCACCCAAAAAGTGCGTTCGTCAACGGGAAAGGAGCCAATGTCACAGTGGGCTAGAACTGCTGCTCCAGCGGACTCTGTCCTACCAAGTACCAGCGACAATCCGCTAGCCTCACTTGACCAACTCCCAGCGCTTGATTTCGCTGGCGGCAATGATTTAAAATACATGGACAACCTTCCGTTCGGCGATCCCGGTGTGAGCGACGACGCAACCGGTGATTGGTTAGACAACACCTTGTTCAACTCTGATTTGAACTTCGATGCTGATCCGAACCTCACATCTGGATTCGCTGGTCCGACGGCTCCTTGGGATACAACCAACCCGCCTTCCATGGAAGCTACTGGGCCTGCTTACGACATGGACTTCAGCCAGTTTCTGAACCTGGATAATGCCGGCGGCTACTGACCGGCCACTTGGGGGATCATGCACTGCTTTTATCGGAGAGAGCAGACAACAACTGGTATTTGTTGCCTTGCGTGCCGACCAATCCGATTTACGGTGGTCCGGGCGATCGGGTAAGGCAGAAAGAGAAAACAGTTATGGCCGTGAAATCCTGACAATAATAAAATAAATTCTGGCATAAACTATAAGCTGTGTGTTTTGCTATGTGGAATATTGTTTACCGAGGGGTGTTGTGTGGTTTGCCATGGGAGCTGGTTTTGAAAGCCGGGGACGACGATGTGAAGTAATTTGTTGGCCTTGTCTGTGATATTCATATCCGGGAAGTTTATGTGCTCCAAAGAGGGGGTTCGAATAGTTGGCTAGCCATGTAATCTGGATCTGACTTCTTTTGTCGTGTTTCCCGAGTTTGGATACCCCAGGCTTCTCTTGTCGAATAGTGGAATATTAATAGCGACGACACGCCGGCATCTCCAAAGTAGTTGGTCGATGCCCTGCTGAATCTTAACGTATACATATATCTTTCGTTCCTCGGAGACGTGTGAACATTAGATAGGGAGTTTGCCCATAGAAAGCTCTTAATAGGGAGTAGCTGATAGTAGTATAACATATGGAGGAGAAGAAAAGGAAGATGTGGGGGAGTAGGAGTATTTGTACCTTGCTTGAAGCTGAGCCTCGAATTTATGGACACGGGGTTTCCTCATAGATAGAACAGAGCTAGTAACGTTATGTGTGAGACTACATACACCGACTAAGTTGCAAATTAACCCTGTCCTACCTGAGGAACCGAGGGATTGACAATTTCTGTTTCTGATGTATAGTTATTATAATTTAGAAAGGATGACTCTCCTTCAATGCTTGTGGTATCATCAATCTGAGGGGCCCTACAGATGATAACACTATTGGGTATAGCTGGTAATCAGAGCTCTATAACTTTATTTCCGTGTCTGATTATCGGTTGTTAGGTTTTGATATAGTACTACAAAGAGTGAAAGAAATACTAGTATTCACCGTAGCTGTCGTCGAGACGAGGCAAAGGGGAAAGTGGGCACGTGGTAGTATATTGAAGTAGGCGTAAGGAAGAGTTTAGACGTTAGAAGAGAAAATGAGCTTGTTGTGATATATTTGTTTGATGTATAGAAGTAGGGCCTAACTAAAAGACATTGGAGACGATCAAACGGCTCTCACGATGTAGTGGAAGTCAGAGGTCCTTAGCATCATCGCTCATCCCGACTTTGTCGTTATGTTAAGCCTTCTATGTACATGTACATGTACCTACCTAGGTAGTTGATACACCTTGTACCTACATATGTACGGCGCTAGGCCAGGGATCCATCCAGGATACAGAATACCTAGGTACCTACCTCCGGCTACAGGGCGGTAGAAAGGTATCTCCGATAGAGGCCCGTGCACGACTCTTTAGTGGTTGCGGCAGCTGCCCAAGGGGACCGCGAACGGGCATTGAAGGAAGCTTCATTCTTGTTAATTTATCTCTTTTTACAGCCTTGTCCACCCCACCTCCAAAAGTCCTGTAAACAACACACATCTAAACTCCCGACGGTGTGGTATTCACTTACACGTCACCGAGAACGCAGGGCCTGCAAGTTTGAAGAGTACAAGTAGTCGCGTCTTTCTTCCGCTTGAATCTAAGATCCTACAGGTTCTCCCCCACCATCGCCGACTTCTACCGGATTCATCCTATTCTTCATTCCCATCTTCACCAACTCCCACGACCCCCCGACACTGAAGTCAATCAATCGCCCATCATGGATCAACGTGAGCTTGATCAGCGCGTCAAGGCCCTTCATAAGGCCGCTCATTCTGGCGAACCCGCCTCGAGCATTATCGCCATCATCAACTCCATCAAGGATGCTCAGCCAACTGAGGAGATGCTTCGCGTGAGTAGTTGATCCGCTCTTCATGCTGCTCTTCCCCGAGACATGCGCACCCTGCAGATTGTCTCTCGATACAGCTAGCTACCGTTATACATCCTGATTCTATCATTTCCCGACACTTATCATGCATTTATTACCTGCGCATGTGCTAACTACCATGAATCAGACTACCAAGGCAGGCATCGTCGTCGGAAAGCTCCGAGCTAGTCCCAACCCGGAGGTCGCTCGCACCGCGACTGAGGTGGTCATTCTGTGGAGGAAGCTCATCGAGGTCGAAAAGAGAAGCAAGAGCCTGCAGTCCGCGCAGTCTTCCAAGGGTTCCGTATCGCCCGCATCCAAGGCCGCGTCGCCTGCTCCGAAACCCCTCGTCGGTAATAAGAAGGCGTACGCGGGTGACCCAGAGAAGCGCACCTTCAAGACAGACAACGTTCAGGTCGAGCGCACCGGCTCCAAGACCCGCAACGCCTGCGTCGGCCTCCTCTACAACGGCCTCGCCTTCCGTTCCCGTGAGTCCGAGGACAACGTCATAATGCGAGCTATCGAAGTCGAGGAGGCAGCCTTCAAGGCCTACAAGGGCGAGACCAAGGAGTACAAGGACAAGATAAGATCCCTGTTCCAGAACCTCAAGGTCAAGACCAATGCCGAGCTCGGCCGCAACATCATGTCCGGCTCCATCTCCGCCGAGCGCTTCGTCGTCATGACCTCCAACGAACTCATGTCGGCCCAGCAGCGCAAGGCTGACGCCCACGCCGAGATGGAGAATATGAAGAAGGCTCAGGTCCCCATGGCCGAGAAGAGTATTAGCGACAGTCTTGAATGTAGTAGTTGCAAGAAGAAAATGGTCAGCTATACTCAAGCCCAGACCCGAAGCGCCGATGAGCCCATGACCACTTTCTGCGAGTGCATGAACTGCGGCAAACGATGGAAGGTGAGTTTTATTCCTCTATATTTTCTGTCTGTCACGTGATATCACATACTAACCCCTTATACAGTTCTCCTGAGCTACGACCACATTGAACAACATGCCTTGCCTCCTCTTAACCCTCAGCCTCTAGGGGCATCACCAATTTGATTTCTCTCCTGGGGATTTTATGAGGTCTGCATGCATCACACATCGCAGCATAGATGGCAGGCGTCTCTGGCTTAATGATTTCTTGTCTGTTTGTTTCGTTGCAATTTACCGCGAGGAGTTCAAGGGATCTCTCGATCAGAGAGGAGGAAGGCAAAGGTTTCTGCGCTGTCTTGCGGCAACCCCCCCATACCCCGTACCTACGACTGGATTGCTATTGCTTAGCTGTACCATAGATGAAATCGCATCGAATCGAGGTTCATGCCTTCTAGTGAAATAACCATTATTAATCCCATCTCCATGATGCGTTCGTGACTTATATTTATTCGGATTGATTGTTTGATTTGTCGTATTATTTTTGCTCATATATAACTAACCAACTCTCACCTATCATGACTTGGGCTTCTCGATGGCGAGGAGTGTGAGTAGGTTATCCGGCTTAGGCTCGTCTTCCAAACCCATGGCGGCGATCTGTTTCCAGAACTTGCTTAGGTGGCGCGTGCCCGAGTCACATAGCACCGTGACGACAGTGCTGCCCTCGGGTAGGCTGAGCGCAGTCACGACGGCGCCAACGCAGTTGACGGCGCTGCTGCTCCCGCAGAAGATGCCGTCGTGCTCGGCTAGCCACCGCGCCATCTTGCACGCCTGCTCGTCTGTCACGCGCACCGCCGTGTCGATCAGGTCCCGGCCCGCCTCCAGGTTTTCCGTCACGCGATTGATCCCGATGCCTTCCACCACGCTGTCGACCTGCTGCCGCCGCCGCGTGCCTTCTTTCTCGGTCGTCGAGTACATGACCCCGTGCCGGATCTTGTTGTATAGGCCGCTGCCCTGCGGGTCCGCCAGCACGACCTTCAGGTTGTGGAGTTTGGCTGACTCTTTGAGGTACCGCGCTACGCCTGATATGGTGCCGCCTGTCCCGGCGCCTGCTACGAAGGCGTCGATGCGCCCCCGTGTCTGGTGGTAGATCTCTGGCCCTGTTGTTTTGAGGTGCGCTTCGTAGTTGTACCGCGACTCGAACTGGTCCGCGAAGAAGCCGACGCTGGGCGTGGTGGTTGACGCTGTGTGCTCGGCTGCGCGGCGCCGTGCTAGGTTGACGAAGTGGTCTGGTGATGTGATGGGCTGCACGGGCACTCGCTCTACCGTTGCGCCTAGGTGGTGTAGCAGGTCCGACTTCTCGCGGCTCTGGTCGTTGGGCATGCAGATATGCGCCTTGTAGCCCTTGGCACGCGCCAGGGCGGCGATGGAGATGCCGGTGCTGCCGACGGTGCCCTCGTAGATAGTGTCGCCCCGGCCGGGCTTTAGGAATCCGTCTTTCTCTGCCTGCTGGATCATGTTCAGTGCGACGCGGTCCTTGGGGCTATTGCCGGCGCCGTTGAGGAACTCGGCCTTGGCTAGCACGGTGCGGCCGGTGGCCTCGGACAGGCTGTGGATCCGGATCAGGGGCGTGCGTCCGATGCAGCCCTCGATGCCGTCGCTTATGCCGTCGTCGCGGGGTATCATGGCGCCTCCCGGTACCATAGCGGTACCACTGGATTCATGGTCTTCCAGCTCGACAGGGCCCCAGAATAGGCTTGATCGCCGCGTCCTCGGTTTCCTCTCTCCCCGTTGCTGGAATCGCCTTTCTAAGTCTGGGTATAGGTCTTTGAAGCCGAGGGTCACGAGGACGCCGGCGACAAAGGCAATGGCGACAGCAGCGGTGCCATAGGCCCTTGGGTGGTCGCTTAAAGACATGATTTGCTAATCCTTGTTCCTCTGAAAACTCCAACTCATGAATTCATCTCTGATTTCCAACCCATCTCAGTATATATAACTTCAAGGTAGAAATACATGTACCTGGTATGTATATGTATGTTTGGTTTTTTTGTTGCATGTACCTAGGTAATTGGTGAATTATCCAGGTGCGTAACAGCTCTAAATACATACACGTACCCGATGACGTGACTGGTAGGTACGTACTTATACATATAGCTCCGGCTAAGAAGAGCTAAGACAGCCAAGACTCAATGATGGATCCACACCCCTGCAAGCCGGCAATAACCCGACAGTCAACATCGAAAAGCTAAGCTTCTCCTTCTCCAACTCGTTTTTTGTCTCGTGAGCAAGTTTATTAAGCGCAGATAATGGACTCACCCATCGTCGCCCAGCTCTTCCGCCAGCTGTTTAGACATCCGGCCTGTCAATCGAGGAGGAACTTGGCTACATTGTCGTCTTGTCTAAAGTATGGCCGGCGAATTCAGCAGCAGAGGCGGCACATGGCCAGCCGCCACACCACCAGAGGCGCGAAGACGGGGCTTCCCGAGGAGGAGACCCATTGGCAACAGAGGACCGACATGTTCGCCGTGGACATGTCGGACGAGTACAAGGCCTATCCTACGGTGACAGCCAATGACCTGAGGCAGCGGAGGGAGCGTCCGCGCAAGGTCAAGATGCTTATGCGGGACTTCATCGAAGGTTTGCTCGCCTGCCTCCCGTCTCTGTCTCTGTCTCCGTATGGTGGACCCCATTGATTGACTCTAGCCGACTGGGCGTCCTTGATATAGACAGTCTGTACAACACACACTACGGGTATTTCTCGAAACAGGTCGTCATCTTCTCCCCCGGCGAACCCTTCAACTTCAACTCCATACCTGACGAGCCGGCCTTCCACGCCGAGCTAGGTCGGCGGTACACCGAATTCGAGGATGCCATCGACGCTAAGGAGGCCGAAGGCGTCGACACGCGCCAGCTCTGGCACACCCCCACCGAGCTGTTTCGCCCATACTACGGCGAGGCTGTCGCTCGCTATCTCATGTCTAACTACGTTATGACCACCTACCCATACCACGACCTCATCATCTACGAGATGGGCGCCGGCCGCGGCACGCTTATGCTCAACATCCTCGACTACATCCGCGACATCGAGCCCGCCGTCTACGACCGCACAAAGTACAAGATCATCGAGATCTCGCCCTCACTGGCAGCCCTGCAGAACTCCCAACTCCTCTCTAGCGCCGCGAGCAGGGGCCATGCCAACAAGGTCGAGATCATCAACAAGTCCATCTTTGATTGGGACGCCCGCGTGCCCTCGCCGTGCTTTTTTCTGGCTATGGAAGTCTTTGACAACTTCGCCCACGACGTCCTGCGCTACGACCTCGAGACTGAGGAGCCGCTCCAGGGCACCGTGCTGATCGACGGCCACGGCGACTTCTACGAGTTCTACGAGCCGGTGCTCGAGCCCGTGGCGGCGCGGTACCTGCGCGTGCGCCACGCCGCTACAGGAGGCCGGTACCGCGTCCCATACCCCACGAACCGCGCCTCGCGCTGGCTCAAGCGTCAGCTGCCATTCGCCCCGAACTTAAGCGACGCCGAGTACATACCCACGCGGCTGATGCAGTTCTTCGACATCCTCGAGAAATACTTCCCCGCCCACCGCCTACTAACTAGCGACTTCCACACACTGCCCGACGCAGTGCGCGGCCTCAACAGCCCCGTCGTGCAGACGCGCTTCCAGCGCCGCATGGTCCCTGTGTCCACGCCGCTCGTGCACCAGGGCTATTTTGACATCCTGTTCCCCACCAATTTCAAGGTCATGGAGGCCGTGTACCGCGCCATCACCGGCAAGCTGACGCGCATCTCGTCTCACGAGGCCTTCATGCGGTCTTGGGCTTACGTGGAGGATACGAGGACGCGCAGTGGAGAGAACCCGTTGTTGAGCTGGTATCGGAATGCTAGTGTGATGGTTACTGTATAGTACAGTGGACGGTTGATAGGTTTAGTTGGGTTGCATAGCAGCATATGCCTTCGGCATGATCAAATGAATATTACATGAGCACGTGCACGTAGCTTGTCTTGATGATAGGTGGTGAAAACGGGGGTGTATAGCACAGCATAGCATGTACATAAGGTAAACTAGACCCAGGAGCTACATTCCGCCCCGTGATACACTATTGCCCACCTACATGCCCATATCAAACGACTCATTGTCCGAGTACAGCGGCAACACTTCGAATACATAAGACTACCCTTCTACGTGTGAAGGCTTATGATATCCGAGTTAGTCACCAAGTCTTTGATACTCAAAGTCACAATTGTGCGAAAGAACGTAGAACCTAAATCTCAACTCGCATTTAGTGATGTTGCCATCGCGGTTCCTATTTGTAACACCTCATGAAGAGACCACTCTAGCAGATAATAGAGACTTTTCCCTTCACAGTAGCAATAGCAGCAACATTGGTTACAAATCTGTATCCGGGCCCTTGATCCGTCCATCCATCCATCCATCCATACATTTCATCTACCCGGCTTAGGTAACCTCAAGTGCAAAGTATCAGAGTCTGCTCGATCTGCTCGATACGCATTGCATATCCGAAATGAGATCAATCACATCAGATCTTTAGCTTCTCCGCAAGCCACTTCTCTGCGATGGCGACCGCCTCCTCAATCTTGTCCGCGTTCGTACCCTGGCCCTGGCGCGTGGGCTCCTTGCCACCGGACTTGCCGCCGACCACCTCGGTGACCGCCGTAGCCCACTTCTCGGCAGTGACGCCCTGCGAAGCGAGGTGCTGTTATGCATATTAGCCACTGCTCAAATATTTTGTCTAGAGAATGGAACGGATCGAGTATTCAACTTACCGTGCCAACGTACACGCCATGCACAACGGCGCCCTCGGTCTCGCTACCACCAAAGACGTACACCGTCCGCTCCTTGTCCTTGCTCTTGAAGTGGTTCATGACGTCGGCCACGGCCTTCGCGTTGGCGGAGATGGGCAAGTGTCCGATGAAATGCTTGGCCTCTTTGTTCTCGTCCTTGGCGAAGTGGGCGGCGACGGTGTCGAGCGCGGTCTTGCTCTCGGCCTTCTGTCGCTTCTTCTGCTCGTCCACGACGGACTTAACAACCTTGGCGAATCGCGTCTTTAGGTCCTCCTTGGTGAGGGTAGAGACGACGAGGTTGTTGAGATCTACCGTAGCCTGCTTGACTTCGGCCTCCTTCTCGGGACCGAATGGCAGAGCGTCGAGAGCAGAAATACGCTTCGAGAACTCCACAGCCTCACGTTGCACACGGTGTGCGGAGTCTCCCGTGTATGCAACGATACGGCGAATGCCCTTGGCAATACCGCTCTCTTCCACGATAACCATATCCTTTATGATGCCGGTCTGGTCAACATGTGTACCACCGCAGAACTCGACGCTGACCTTTCGCCATTCGGGATTCTCGGGTTGCTCAAGCAGCATATCAACGTCGATACCAACAGAAACAACTCGGACCGGGTTTGGATACGTCTCACCGAAGACAGCGCGGACACCGTTGATCTTCTTTGCAAAATCGAGCTCGACGTCCTTAGAGTAGATCTTGCAGTTTTGCCGGATGTATTCGTTTGACATGTGCTCGATCTTCTTGAGTTCAGGAAGAGTGACAGCAGCCTTATGTGAGAAGTCAAACCGGAGCTTGTCTTGGTCGACTAGCGAGCCCTTCTGGTTCACCTCGTCACCCAGTACCTCCCGTAGAGAGTGGTTGAGAATATGCGTTCCCGTATGGTTGTTGCGAATAGGCTGTCTTCTCAGCTCCTCATATTCGCAGATGACCTCGTCACCAGCTTTGAGCTCTCCATACTTCAGGAAACCGTTGTGAATAATATAACCTCCAAATTGCTGCACATCGTGAACTTCGAACTCAGCAACGTCATCGATGACGATTCTTCCTGTGTCGGCAACCTGCCCACCTTGTTCGGCGTAGAAATTAGTTCTGTCAAGTAGAAGTCCAAATGGCGCGTTCGGTGGAAGGTCCTTGGTTGACTTGACAAATTCTGTGCCGGTGTAGATGAGCTGAACCTTTCCGGTTATGTCGCCCTTGAAGAACTTCGGCTCATCGTTGGGAACTGGTATTTGTAGCTGATCTTTCAACTCGGCGATCTGATGTACGTTCAGCTTCGCATATGTCTGTACTGCTTCCTTAACGGCCTTGCTAGCCTCTCGAGCCTTCTCTCTGGCAATAGCGATCTCGTTCTCGTCGGTTTCAAGGCCACGCTCTTCCGCCATAAGCTTAGTCAAATCTTCTGGGAAACCGAATGTGTCGTATAATCTCCAGACATCGGCTCCGGAAAGCTTCTTCGCGCCGTTCTTGACTGCCTGGGCTGCGTACTTCTCAAACTGCTTCTCTCCTCGATCTAACGTTCTGGCGAAAGCCTCCTCTTCCTCGTCAAGTATCTCTTTGATATCCTGTTGCTTCTTAATGATCTCGGGGAACTGCCCGCCCATCTGCTCGACCAGCGCAGGCAGGATCTTGGAGAAAAATGAGCCAATCTCGGCGTTGAAGTACTTTCTCGCATAGCGCGATCCTCTGCGAAGTACACGGCGAACAACGTAACCTCTACCCTCGTTATTAGGCACAGCGCCATCAGAGATAGAGAAAGTAAGTAGCCGTATGTGGTCAGCGACTACACGGTAAGCAGTGTCGATGCCATCCACATCGTCCTTGCCATACTTGTCGGTATATTGCCGGGCTCCAGTGACTTCCTGAATCCTGTCGAATAACGGAGTGAAGATATCGGTGGCGTAGTTCGAGTTCTTATCTTGAAGTGCAGACACCAATCGCTCAAAGCCCATTCCCGTGTCGACATGCTTCGCAGGTAGTGACTTCAGGGATCCATCCTTTTGACGGTCGAATTGGATGAAGACGTTATTCCAGATCTCTACTACTAGAGGGTCGTCCTGGTTAACTAAGTGTGAGGCATTCCGGCCACCGATCTTGTCGTAGTGGATCTCACTACAAGGACCGCATGGGCCCTGATCGCCCATCTCCCAGAAGTTGTCCTTCATGTTGCCAGGCAGTATGTGATCTTCAGGTACACCAACAGACTTCCACAGTTCCTTGGCTTCCAAGTCGGGCTCGAGGTTTAGAGCGGAGTTGCCTTCGAAGTAGGTGACGTATAGTCTCGTAGGATCTAGGCCGTAGACCTTGGTGAGGAGTTCCCAGGACCATTCCACAGCCTCTTTCTTGAAGTAATCACCAAAAGACCAGTTGCCCAACATCTCGAAGAAGGTCTGTGACTGGTCAGTTGCTGCGAGGGGTAGGAGGGTAAACGTGTGCGCCTACGTGGTGATAGCTGTCTTTGCCGACATCGTCGAGGTCCTATATAGCTCCGGTTAAGCTCAAACACATAGGTAATCGTTCGGGTCGAGGGTCTCGTACATTGTGCTTGCCACCGGCGCGGATACACTGTCAAGTGAGTCAGCGACTCAATTATTATGAAGCTTCGCTCCTTAAACCACCAAAAATACCTTTTGAGTGTCCACGGCACGCTTCAGCTTGGACATCTCATCCGTGCTAGCGACCGTTCCTAGGAAGATGGGCTTGAACTGGTTCATGCCCGCATTCGTGAAGAGTAAGGTGGGGTCATTGTGAGGGACGACAGACGATGAGGGCACTGGGTAAAACAAGTGAAATTAGCATTTTTAAAGCTATGACCGAGTATAGAATCATCCAAGGATTTGTTTGGACACAGCATAAAGCTTCTCGAGGTGTTGTGTAGTTGCGTTGTGGTAGTGCGTACCTATCGTATGGCCTTTCTTCTCGAAATATTCAAGGAAAGTCTTGCGGACGCCGACGCCGGTCCACTTTGGGTCGGCCATAATGGCGAAGGTTCTTTGCGCTCTTGAAGTCGGGAATCGATATGCGTGTGGGGTAGGAGAAAGAAGTGAAGGTCTGAATTCGTGAAGTGTGGTGGAGTAGGTCTGCCGAACAATGGTTGCGGCTGGAATTGTAGAGAAAGAGTAGAAAGTTCTACAAGAGTGACTCAATAATGCGCCGCCTATAAACGGCGACGGCCCGCCGCATTGGATTCTCATTCGCGTTTAAACTTTTAATCCAACTCAATTGGACCCTGCGCCTTCACCAGTAACAGCTCTGACTCTACACAAGCGCGCAATCGGACAGCAACAACACCTTCGACACCCTACTGGGGTAACACATTTGATCGATGCAAACGAGATAACTGAGTCAATTGCTCTAAAGATTAATTATTTACCGCCGATTTCGGGTGCATCGAGGGAGTGACCGTGCAGCAAAATACCCTGTAAAGAGGTGGTAATTGAGAAGGTTCAGTTAGAATCGATAAGAAGAAAGAATGGACGTGGAAATTAGACCAAGCTCGCCTGCCATTGCGCTCTCCGGCTTCTCACAGGCCAATCCTAGAGCTATGGAGTTCCCCGCTACTGCCGTTCCAGCGGTTTCCATCGACAATTTCCATTATCCGAATTATTATCCAAATCCCAGTTCCGTCTCCAATGTCTTCTACTCAAACTCGGATTTTCAATTACAACACCAGCAACGGACTCTCGATGTCGGAGGAGGTATGCGCAAGATGCGCAAGAGGAAAGCCGAGTCCCAGGACAATGAGAGACTATCCAAGAGGCTGAGTCTCCTCAATCTGGGTAAGTTCTGCTGCATCCACATGCGCCCATCTTGCGCCAATTCAGGGAATACGCCACTGACGACAATCCTCGTCGTTGCAGAACAAAATGGCCAGAAGCTTTACGTCCCAGTCGAGAGCCCGCACCTGCGGCCCACCGAGTCTGCGTCGCTGACCCGGATTCCCGAGGACGACGCCATGCAACTTGACGATACCAAGCACAAGGTGTATATATACAACCTCGACGACGAGCTTTCCGATAGCGGCGAGTCTGATGACGGCAATGGCCGCCTCGTCTTTCTCCCTGACATCGAGAAGCACATCTTACAGAACCGCATTCCGCCGTCTATACTTGCCAACAAGGACGGCGAGATCGCCGGCATGCAGCTGGTCCTCTATAGCGAGCCCACATCCCTGACCGTACCCAAGGAACAGGATAGCGTGAGAAAAGCTATCATTGAAGCCAGACAAAGAGTTAGAGAGAAACAAAAAGAGGATCGCGAACACCAGACCACGCCCACAACGAACTCTACTACTTCGCCTTCCATGTCGGACACCACATTTACTCCCTCTCCGTTCAATATATCGAACACGCCGGTTACTTCGAATGGCTTCATAAACCACAATACGGTAGATACAAGCTATAACGATGACCCGGATGCCATGGAATTGGATTAATACAAATGATTATATTTATACGGAGTTTGGTTCGGTTTACAGATACGATACCCATACGCAGACAGGCGCAATAACTTATTTCCTCATTCACGACGGCGCATATAGGTGTAACACAGCGCCATTTGCAGTTTCATAGACAAACTTGGTATGTAGCTTTGCAATGGGATCTTCATTTCCTCCTGATTCATATTCTATTAAGCCTGCCTTTTTGACGCCGAAGTCTGGTTGTTGTACACTGAAGAGTCCGTGGATTGATACGGTCCAACTCTTAAATAGGACCCCATTTCGTTTCACCCGAATTAATCCAAGCCAACACAAGATATCAAACATTCATCGTGACCAATCATCTCTGCGCAGCAGCAGGTGGAGGGCCGGGAGGTGGCGCATAATCGTCACCGGGTTGTCGAGCCGGTTCAACACCAGTCTGAATGGGATCGACCTTGGAGCCACCCATCGGGGGCGGGCCTCCCTCGTACATCGGGGGTCTGCCGCTAGGGTCGTAAACCGGGGGTGGCATAGGGTGCATTCCGTAAGCGTTGGACCCGTAGCCTGGTCCTGGCTGGTAGTTGCTGTAGGAAGCTTGGGGCCAGGCATATCGGGGGTCAACGCCGGCCTTCTCTTGGCGAGAGAGTAACCACTGCGACAAGTTAGTCGGGCCATCCTTTGCAGTTGGACGGACGGAACCAAAACGGGGTGCTACGTACGCTGTGGTAGGCAAGGGGCTTCAATCCCTTCCTTACCCGCTTCTTGGCGTGCGTGCGGCCGAGAACAAGATAGAGCGCTAGAAGGATGGTGATGCCGAGGAATATAGACCATTTAACGATGACGCCCGTCTATGCTGCAGCATTAGCAATGCTCATCCTACTAAATGGAAATAGTTCAATACGTACTCGGGTGTACCAGAACCAGATTTCACGGCCATTCTCCTCCACGTACTGACGGCGCACGCTTCCGCTCGGGACATAAGGGGGAATACGTGTCTTCCCAAACATGATAGCTTCTGTTTTTTTGGTATCAAGTAGGAATAGTAATGAAATACAAGACAACGAGGTAATAGAAGTGAAGGTGAAAGTTTGGTTGCTTAGATATGGCCGTAATATGCACTGCAATCACGAGTCCCAGGCTCAGCCGTTAAGAAAGAAATAAGAGGTGGTTTACACGAAGGAATAAGAGAAGTGAACGCCAAGCTTTTTTTGGCCGTGTCAAAGAGCGGGAGATCGCTATTTCAATGATTCCAGAGTCAACGGGGATTCTTGACAAGGCAATTATTAGACAAGAGGGAGCCTAAGTTGCTTTGTGGTGGCGTTCGTCGCAACAACCTGCGGCAGACTTGTTACAAACTCGGTGTTTCAAAGGAGAGGTCTGGGTCGACACGCGGTGGTTGGTTGGATAGGGGATCGCGTTCAGGGGTCGCCGGGTGGACGAGATTGGAGACTACAGGGTCGCATCGTTGCCAGATTACGTAGATCTCGCAAATAGAACGCCAAGGGTGATCGGATCGTCACTCTTGTCCTTCCTCAGATCTCGTAATTCGAGGCATGAAGGAAGCTCTTACTCAATTCTTCTTGGGTTATCTAAAGGGGAAGTATTTAATGAGCGTCAAATAGGATGGGCTGTCCCAAATGATGACAACCTTGGTCACAGACGGAACTACTACTTCAGGCCTATGTTGGTAGCAATATAAGCAACGTTAGCCAGATGGACATATCCCAAGAAGTAGACTCTCAAGTGCGACTCTATTCGAATCCAAGTATCAGATTATGCCATTAATTTGCCAAATATAGGAATCTTTTAATATGAAGTTATTCTCAACCTTATTGCTATTTATTCATTCCTCCCATCTTAGACTCAATACCATATTGCCTTTACCATCCCGATTACATTGTCAAAGTGAACGTATGGATCCATTTGCAAGTCGCCTCAAGGTATCCCACTGGTGTTATCTCGCCTTATATTTCAGCATGCTCTTCATGATGTATTATGTACATACTACTCCCCGAATGGTAGTTCATTATAGCCTAACAGCTCCTAGTAAGAGGCGTTTAGGGGGTCAGACAGTGGACAGCCGACTTCATATTCAATTACTTTCACGTAGCGCATGCGTCACTTCGATCACAACGAACGGGCCAAATCAGTTTAATTGTAGAGTCATGATACAGTGTCTGACTTGTCATGATATTAACGTATCTTGAAATAGGCTACCTGGATGTTCCATAAACAAAGCCCCATGATTTCATGACTGATGCGTAGCCCAACTCCCAGATTGCTCACGGCTGAACTTCTTGTACTATGCGCAAGCTACACCCTCGTAGCTTTAGTCTCTAAACATCGTATGACACTCTTCCGATCGAGGTGGCGTTCCGCAGTTCTGTGTTCCTGTTCAACATCCTTCATGTCTCCCTCAGCTAGTCGTACCAATTTGACTCTAATCATCGTTCCAATATTATCCAGACAATCCAAAGGGAAAATATGCAAACAAATGTGGTGGTCCACTTCCCACGTTAGACAGATCTAAGTCCCCGTGAGTGGTGTCAATCCGCAGGTCTGTCCTCCCCTATTACTTCCTCCGTGGGCTCCACGGGGGCATATGCATCCACGGCGATCTTTCGTCGTCTCTCCTCTCCGGCATCAACGATCTTCCGTAACGTAACCATCTGTCTCTCAAACTTGTCTACCAAGTTGGTGTAATCTTCGGGTTCTCCTCTGTTACGGTCATTGTGGCTGCTTCCGCTGCCCGAACCGTGCCTACTCGCTTCTGGAGATAGTCCAACTTCTGCACCTAAAAAGTCGCCTTCCGTGCCGTCAATCCAAAGCATAAGACGATCTGCTCGGCTGCTGCTGTCTCCACCGTCATTACCATTATTGCTTCCCCCGTCGGATGAAGGTTGGGATATCTGACTTAATTGTGCATCTAGCACTGCCCATGACGACGACAAACTTGAAGCCCAAGCAATGTTGTACCCCCCTCGATGATCAGGCTCTAGGTCTAGTATCATAGCTCTGTTATGTGGCGGGGTTGGGACAGAGGTGGATTCGCTAATGCCGGGTTCGAGCTCGAGGTCGGCTAGCGCTTGTGTTAGGATGTCTGGATCATCGTCGCTGAAGATGTAGCGCACATGTGGATGATGAGTTGTACGCGTCGAGGTGTTATTCACGAGGGTGAAGATGGGCGCAAACGGAGGCGGATCGCGGTGTTCGTTGCCGGAAATATCCTCCGCCAGTGGTTGTTCTGATGCTAGATCCGTCATCTTGAAGACGGGTATCTGGGAGTCATGGATATGGTCGCTTGTACGAGAAGAGTAGATAAGGAGACAGGATGGACAAGTCGGGGAGAAGGCTGGCGCATCGTGGCTCTATATGTCGGGAAGTTGGCGGGATGAGAGAAGGCGCCCAAGAGTTTACTGGTGAGCAGAAGAACAACGTTTTAGTGATGGATTAGAAGTCTGCAGGTGCAGGTGCAGGTGGTGTCATGCAAGCTGCAAGCAGCAGCAAGTGGTACCTACCCCCAAAGTATCCACTCAGGCAACCCCAGGCAGCCTGGTACCTAGGACGCCTAGCTCGCTCGACCCTACATAGCTGATCTGGAGCTTCTATCTTATCTGCATGTGGGGAAGACGAGCTTGGCGCCCCCGGTAAGAAATGCCACATGCAGGAACAAGCTCGTCGTGGAGAAGCGAATAGGCAAAATGCCTGCAGATTTATACATATTGGACGATTGGCCTTGGAGGTTATTCGCGATGTATTCCTTATACTAAATTTAGTATTTCCATATGAACGATGCAAGGCAGGCACTTACTTTTCATCAAACAGAACTCCCTCGCAACAGAAAGTCATTAGGGTATTAGATATAAAACGCCAGAAGGGCCATCAGAATTCAGAACGCGTCAGATACTGCTTCTCTGACCTTCTCATCATTGATCTTCAACCATCTCTTGTTCTCCCTCTATTGATTGCTGAACTTCTCCAGTCTCTGGTCCCCATTCAAATTCTGAGTAGTGTTAGTTATAACTCTACTGGGTTCAAGGGGCTTTCGATTTACTCTGTCGACACATTGGACATTGTCCCTTGGCAGAGTCTTGCTTAATCCATTCCATGATACAGTGCTGTTTACAGAGTGAGCACGTTCAACCCCACAACAAAAGAGTCTGATATTGCACTAACCATATGAAAGTTGTGACCACATTTGCCTGACACTAAGAGAAGAGTCAGTCGAACGACATGTATAAAAAGGGACAAAGAGACATGAGACGCGAAGGTAACCTACAAAGACTGCAATCGTCACCAGGGTACTTGCAAGTCGGACACGTCCCATCAAAATGGACTTGACAGATACCGCAGACATCGTCTTCGGGGAGATCCCATCTCCAAGTCGCGACTGCATTCCATTGCTTGATCTTGACCTTCATTGTTGTAATTCGCCCTGATGTCTGTTGTCGTGTTGATGAAGGCGGTTATTAGGGGGTGAAACTGAAGTTGTCGAAACTTGAAATGTCTCTGACTTGGTCTTGTTGGCGTAGTGTGTTACTGTTTATAAATTGTAGTAACCATCATAGCAATTAAATCTGCCCTTAGTCTAAGGTATGCATTAAACCGCTACACATACATGCTTATATCAATCCATCGCATTAACCCGACATCGCACCTGACGCCAGCAGAATGTACTCCACCATTGATTTTCGCGGATAACAGAGGGCCTCTTTCGGCCAGGTGCGACCTTGCTTATCGTAACCTTTGGTGATTTTGACTTCACGCCATCGCAAAACTGGCTCGACGATCCTTCCTGCACCACACGCGATTATTTTATTCTGTTGGTACCGTACCCCGAAATACATATGCACATATACCTATATGAGGTAGCTACTGAGGGTAACAAAGGAAGCGACTGGTTGCAGGTACTTGGAGACCCCGCATTATACATTTCCCCAAGCTTCGCGAGTGAATTGGATCCCGTTCGATTCGTTCATCCGAACATCACTTTCTCTCTATTCAATCGACGTCACTAACTATATCTCCGGGCGAGGTGCCGATCTGGATTGCTCACAGCTGAGCGGCGACCAGACCTCACCCGCCCAGAAAAGTATATCTCCAGTCCCCGAGGACAGGAATTCACCCAATTTACCTACGTGCAACGAACTCGCGATTCAGCGGTCAAGCCATGGCTACTCGTACGATATTCCGCTCGCCAAGAGCTTTCCTCCCACGACAGAGCTTTCAGAAATGCCAACTCAGCTTCCTAGAGCCGCGTCGAAACCTATCGTCCTATCTAGTGACACCCAAGGAGCTGGCAGAGGCTCTGAAGCAAAGTCCGCCCTCGCCCATCAATTCCGAACCCCGAGTGATACCCCTCTGTGCCTCCTGGTTTCTACCAAATGACGAACGAAAAGGCATCGAGGTCTACCGCGAGAAGCGAATACCGAGGGCTCGCTTCTTCGATCTCGACAAGGTCATTGACAAACGGAGCCCTTACCCCCATATGCTCCCAAGCGCTAAGACATTTGCTGAGGCGATGAGCGAGCTCGGTATTCGAAAGGAGGATACAGTTGTTGTCTACGACTCAAAAGAACTAGGTATCTTCAGTGCGCCGAGAGTGGGCTGGACTCTTAGAGTCTTTGGTCACCCCAACGTCCATGTCTTAAACAACTTCAAGCTATGGGTAGAAGAAGGCTATCCTACAGAGTCGGGCGAGCTCTACAGCGTGGAGTGCAATCCGTACCCGATCCCCAAGGTTGATGAATCCAAGGTTGTTAGCTTCGAACAGGTGCGCGAGGTTGCTCTGGACCACAACAAAGAAGGTGCCGAAGGTATCCAGATTATCGATGCAAGACCTAATGGCAGATTCACCGGCAAGGACCCCGAGCCTAGAGAGGGCCTGTCATCCGGTCACATGCCAGGCTCTATCAACATTCCTTTCAGCTCAGTTCTTGACCCGCAGACAAAGGCTTTCTTGCCGAAAGAGCAGCTGAAGAAGTTATTCGAGGAGAAGGGGGTGGATCCGTCGAAGCCTATCATCGCAACCTGCGGCACCGGGGTTACGGCGGTTGTCATTGAAACCGCTCTTGAGGAGGCGGGTTATGGGAATCCCGAAGCTCGAAGGGTCTATGACGGCAGTTGGACGTGAGTTAATCCCCTCCGCTTAATGATTTATTATCGAGGACTAACGGACGGCAGTGAGTGGGCACAACGAGTCAATCCCTCGGATTCCTTGATTCGCAAGGATGAATAGGGAACTACGAAGCGAATTGCAGACGGAATGATGATGAGAGATACCCTCCTTCCTAAGAACTCGATGTGTTTATATTGATTGATACTCACTCCCGCCCCGAGTCTTTTCCCCTTTCCCCTTGAGCATCGTTTGCATTGAGCATCAATCACGCATGGTTTACACTCCACTTATTGCTAATACGGTTGAGTTTGGGTCAGGATCCTTTCTTATGACAAAAATTCGAATGCACGTTGTAAATACGACCTAGACCTTTAGGATGCAGCCGCGAGGTGTTCATAGCTATCACAGTGACTTAGGTTATGGACTTTGCATGTTATATGATGATAATGAAACTGAAGTTCTTGCATGGGATGTGTGTTTCATGCTCTACTGGCAAGCTGCCAATAAGCAGATGCTATAGTCCGTCCCTATCAAGTTTTCAACCTCACTCTAAACTTAAGGTGACATCGACATGACTTTGCGACTCGATTTGATAACCGCTAGGCGAGACACCTGTTTTTCCCAAGTATCGTTTCTACCTAAGTAGACTTATTGTGCGTATAATTTTATGGGTACCTACATGTACCTAGACAGAAATTATAGAAACTGAACTGTTACGAAAATTGAAGCTATCGTGATTATCCGTTACCATTCGGGGAAGTGGGAAGTGGGGACATCAATGGTGGTGCTGAGGTACGTACCTATGGGTCTGGATAAACTTCAGCACAGACCACCTCGGCTGGGGCCCGTTTTCCCACAAACCCATATGCGAAAATCCAAAAATTGTATGGCCCCTCCACCGCGAACTTTCTCAAACTTCAAAATCAGGTTAACCTCAACACCTGCCAAACCACGAAAACCTCAATTCGGGAGCTTCACCTTGCGCAAACTTCGATACTAACGACTTTTCAAAAGCCAACACTCTCACGAATAATCTATCATGGCTGATCGAGGCGGTGCCCGTGGAGGTGGTTTCGGTTCACGAGGTGACCGAGGCGGCGATCGTGGTCGCGGTCGTGGTCGTGGCCGAGGCCGTCGCGGTGGTGCCAAGGACAGCGAGAAGGAGTGGATGCCCGTCACCAAGCTGGGCCGTCTCGTGAAGGCTGGCAAGATCAAGAGCATGGAGGAGATCTACTTACACTCTCTCCCCATCAAGGAGTTCCAGATCGTCGACACCTTCCTTCCTAAGCTGAAGGACGAGGTCATGAAGGTACGACTTACCCTAGAGATTCAACATCTTGATGAATATTGCGCTCGAGATAATTGCGCACATAACAGCCTTAGGAATAACACCGCTAACCTGAATTCGAAAATATAGATCAAGCCCGTCCAGAAGCAGACTCGTGCTGGTCAGCGAACCCGATTCAAGGCCATCGTCATCATTGGTGACTCCGAGGGCCACGTCGGTCTCGGTATCAAGACCTCTAAGGAGGTAGCCACTGCTATCCGTGCCGCGATTATCATCGCTAAGCTCAGCGTCATCCCCGTTCGACGTGGTTACTGGGGTACCAACCTCGGTCTCCCTCACTCTCTACCCGTCAAGGAGAGCGGAAAGTGCGGTTCCGTCACAGTCCGAGTACGTTGAAGTAGCCAATTTTGTGAGAAACCAATGCTAATGCTCTCTCTAGCTTATCCCCGCTCCTCG
This sequence comes from Hypoxylon crocopeplum, assembly GCA_022578875.1. NCBI lineage: Eukaryota > Fungi > Ascomycota > Sordariomycetes > Xylariales > Hypoxylaceae > Hypoxylon > Hypoxylon crocopeplum. The sequence continues at coordinate 562,474 of MU399573.1, forward strand.
TGGTACCCAGATCGTCGCCTCTCCTGCTGTCAAGCGTCTCCTACAACTTGCCGGTATCGAAGATGCTTACACTTCCTCGTCCGGTTCAACCAAGACTCTCGAGAATACCCTGAAGGCTACCTTCGCCGCCATCTCGAACACGTACGGATTCTTGACGCCCAACCTGTGGTCCGAGACGAAGTTGGTCCGAAGCCCGCTGGAGGAGTTCGCGGACACGCTTCGAGAGGGCAAGAAATATTAAGTGCGGGATTCTGGGCATACGGCGTAGATTCGTTTTTTACTGCTTTTAATTGCATCGGTGCCAGGTAGGCCGGCATTACAGACTAAGGCAGCAAAAATAACAACTCTGTTCAGTTGACTCCTTCTTTCTTGATGCATCGTGCAAGTCCTAACTAAATTTGGCCTCGATGACGAGGCCTCAAACAAGCATTCCAGAGCAAAAACTTGTACTCGTGAATTCTTTCTTTCAAGGCCAATGTGCTAACAGAGGTCATTAGTATTTCTAGGAAAACAACTCTATTCGAGCGGTATGGCCTGTACTACCTGGGTGATGGACCTTGGGTAGTCGTTATGAACCAGCTAGAGTTAGACGCTTTCCATTGCGAAAGTCTCTAACGAAAGAGATGGAAATAGCATCTCGATGGCCACATCTGAACTCTGGTGTTTCCTAATCGCCGCTACTTCCTTCCTAGTTACGAGTGGGCTCTTCCTGCTAACTGAGGTATTTCAACGTCGAAGGAAAGGGGAAGGCGACAGCCAAGAGAATGCAATGTTAGCCAAATCGACCTCCGAGCCGATTCCAACCCTCCATATTCCTCCACACTTCGTCTCTCTTCTTGGCTTCTCCTTGTTTCGGTCACGTCCGGTTTGGTGTTTTTGGACTTGCGTTTTGGACCCTTTTTTTTGGAAGCGTCTAGCTCTTCCGTTCAACGAAACATCTTCCTTTTTGGACGATCATGCCCTTCCAGTCACCTGTGAATATAGCGAGGCTCTTACTCGGTCTGAGCACAGTTTCTATCTGTAGCGGCTTCACGAATCGCACACCTGACGAGCGTAGCCCGACGGAGAACAGCGAATTGTTTAGCCAGCCACTCGTTCGAGATACTACCGCCCAAAGTCATCATGGGAAACGTGATCTTGGTCCGGGAGCTTTCTCCCCTTTTCCCCTCGTGCAATGGCTGATCCCATCCCAGACACGACAGTTATACTAGAGGTTGAGGCCATCAGCGATTTCAACAGTTTAACCACTGCTTTGAGCTTGCCCAGTATTAAACCATTTCAGGGTGTCCCTTCGTTGCCAGCCGAGAACTGCACGTCAACACCCATTCAGACAATTTTCTTGTAAGTTTGTACCTGACCTAATCCAAAGACATATCTACACACAGGTCTGCCTAAGTAGGGCGATTAACAATTGTGCAGAGCTGGTCAAACCTCTACTCTTACGGTTTATGCCTACGAACCGTGCCCGACATATCCACCGTGCCCAACGTATCCGCCATGCCCTACATGTCCCTCTCCGACTTGTCATTGCCCCAACGCTGGCGGTGTCTCTCCTACGTCTCAGTCGGGAGGTACTGGTACTGGTTCTCGGAGCCCATGCCCTGACGAAGGCTACACCTGTCACGACTGCCTTGACGGATGGTTCTGTCCGCCTTCGCAAACTCCGGCACTGCCCGCACCCTGTGGTTTCGGTTGGCCTTGCGTTCATTGCGACGGAGGATGGTTTTGTGTTCCTCATCCAACACCGGAGACGGACACATGCACGGAATCTACTGGACCAGTTACCAATAGCCCTGGTACCATCTCATCTACAACCTCCTTATCCATAACCTCTTCTCCGCTCAGTTCAGCAAAGCCACCCGAGCCAGATCCAACACAGTCGAACCCTAAGAGGCCCGACAGAGCCTCGGGATGGGGTTATTGTGGCTGTTGGGCTGACCAACCGGATCAGCGAGCGCTCGGCATGGAACCACACCTCAATCTTGGCCCCCTTACCAATGAAATGTGTGTTCAACACTGCCTTGGTCGTGGTTATCTCATGGCTGGTACCGAAGATGGCAGTGACTGCTACTGTGGGAATTTCCTCAACGGCACACAGAAGCTCGATGACTCTGTATGCTCGACTCCCTGTTCGGGAGACCTTAATCAAGCCTGTGGTGGTGGCAACGCTCTCAGTTGTTACAGCTCTGATGACGAAGCTCATGGCTGGGCTAGCACGGGACCGCAACCCTTACCTGCAACTGTTGAACCGCCCGAGGTCATTTCTATGGTTATTGGAGGCGTTGCTCAAACAATAGTCACTGAACCAGGAGTTGTATTTCCTGCACCAGGTGCGGACATGGGTCAGTTAACCAGTGAATATGCTAAAAAGACGAAGCAACCAGAGGGTCAGATGCCCAGCGGCATAAGCATCAATTCGGCGCCTGACAATGGAAACGGAGGTCCTGCGTCGGGATCGCCGACTACTTCATCCAATGCAGGTGGCGGTGTTGCTCCAGGACAGAATACCACCCCATGCTCGGATTCGAACGGACGTTCCGGTGCAGTCCCTACTTCACCCGGCGGAAACAGTGGTGACACAGGGTCATCGCCAAACAACGGTGCGGGAACCACTGCCGCTACCGGGAGTAGCGAGATGTCGCCGAGTCCGAATGGAGGTACTGGAGCAAGCCCGACTGCGACCGGAGGTAATCCAACGGCATCTGCGAATGGAAACACCAATTCACTTCCGAACGGTCCCAGCGCTACCAACTCAGGGATGAACCCAAACTCTGCTTCAAATGGAAATGCTGGTACCGCACCTGGCCAAGGCGATAGTCCCAGCCCAACTCCAAACGGGGGAACAGGTGCAAGTCCAACAGCTGGTTCCAATTCCAATACTTCACCTAATAATGGAGGGGGCAATAGTCCTACAACTCCAGGCCCCAATACGGATCCGTCGCCAAGCAACGGAGGTGGTATGAATCCCTCGGCATCTGGAGAAAATCCTAGCTCACCGTCCAACGGGAATGGCGCCGGGCCTGGCCAGGGAAGTAATCCCAATTCGACTAGCGGAAGTGGAAACGGAGGAGCAGGTCCAGTAACACCTGGAGGAAACTCACCCGGCGGCGCGGGCGCGAGTGCGTCTCTAAGTGGGCCAACTGGCCAAGGGCAAGGGACTATGACTCATAATCCTAATGGAAACCCAACCGGTAGTAATGGAAGTCCGGATCAAACCTCACCTACCCGAGGTCAGGGGACTGCGGCTCCGAGTCCTACCGGCAATTCGGCCGGCAACGGAGGTAACCCGGGCCAGACTTCCCCAAGTCAAGGCCAAGGGACCATGGCTCCTGATCCGACCAGCGATGTATCAGGAAGCGGTGGTAGCACGGATCAGGGCCACGGAACCATGAACTCACCAGGTAATAGTGGCAACTCAGGTCAGACGTCACCAGGTGGAGGGCAAGGGACTGCGGCTCCTAACCCTACAGCTAATCCATCAGGTAGCGGCGCTACCCAAGGGCAAGCTTCCACAGGTCAAGGTCAAGGAACCGCTGCTCCTAACCCTAATGGCAATCCCACCCAAGCTTCTTCCGGTCAGGGTCAAGGCTCTGCTGCTCCTGGTAATGGTGGTAATCCGACTGAGACTTCCCCAGGCCAAGGCCAAGGAACTGCGGCTCCTAATCCCACTGCTAATTCCCCAAATACTGACCCTAACCCGGGCCAAGGTACTGCGGCTCCCAATCCCACCACCGGTCCATCGAGCAACCCAAATCAAGGATCGACTGGTCAGGGTCAGGGAACTGCAGCTCCTAACCCGGGAGGCAATTCGGGAGGTAATGGCAATGGTGATAACCCAGGCCAAACATCCGCCGGACAAGGTCAGGGAACAGCTGCCCCTAATCCTACTATTAACCCATCAAACAACGGTGGTACGCCTAGCGCTTGTACACCAGGCTCTACCGACCCGAGTTGCAATCCATCAAACGGTGGAAACTCGGGCTCGAATCCATCTGGTCCGAACCAAGGGTCGAACTCACCTTCAAATGGTGGGACAGCAGTACCTGACCCGAATGAGAATGGCGGCGCTACATGCACGATTGGCTCCTATGACCCATCTTGCACCAGTATGGAAGGTAATGGAGACTCGTCGATAAGTCAAGGCCATGGAACCACTCCAGGATCGAATGGCGGGACAGCAGCGCCCAATGCGAGCCCAAGTCCATCTAATGGTGGACAGACCTCCTGTGCGTCTGGCTCTAACAACCTGGCTTGCGGTTCGTCGAGAAGCGGTGGCAATGGAGCTTCAGCAGCACCTGGCGGATCTCAGGCGAGCACTTCACCAAACGGTAGTGGTGCCGCAGGTGCTAATCCACCGACACCTACTGATAACCCAAACTCATCCGCTCCAGGTAATGGAGGTGGTAATGGTCCTGGACAAAACCAACCGACTAGGTCGAATCCGAGCACCGGCACTGCTACTTGTGCATCAGGTTCGACAGATCCTTCCTGTACATCACCGGATGATGGAAGCGGAGCCGCTCCAGAAGGCCAAGGCCGGCCGACGGCATCAGGTCCGAATGGTGGACCTTCAGATGGTAGTTCATGTACCCCAGGATCTACTGACCTAAGCTGTAGTTCACCAGGCAGCGGCGGAAATTCAAGTCCAGGTGGCTCTCGAGGCCAAGGACCAGCTACACCACCTAACGGCGGGACGGAAAGTCCAGGAACGGCCACGAACGCCGCAACGACAACATATCCACCTGACAACGGGAACAGCAGTCCAGATGGACAAAGCCAAGGGACACAGACTAACCCCGGCGGAGGAAATGGGGCCGGTAACCCAACAACACCGGGTTCCAACCCGACTTCGAACCCCTCGGTAAGTGGAGGTGCTGGGCCCGGGAACGGAGGAAGCAACGGACCGGGTGGCCAAAGTCAAGGCACGCAATCTATCCCAGGTGGAAGCAATGGGAATAATAACCCGTCGAGTTCAGGGCCCAACCCAACTTCTAACCAGTCGGGTAACGGCGGTGGTGCGCCTGGTGGGAGCGGGTTGGGAACGCAATCAAATCCCAACGGCGGAGGCGGCAGTCTCACACCGAACATGCCAGGCTCGGATCCAACGTCAAACCCGGCTGGAACTAACAGGGCCAGCACACCCACGGGTGGAAGCCCACCAACGGCATCAGATCCTAATGCCAGCGGTGCGGTACCAAATCCGGCAACTGCAAATCCACAAATGGCTAGCTATACATTCCCTCCTGGAGTGATACCGTACGGTGGCCTACTCTATCCCTCAATGACTACGCTAGCATCCATAGTCCAGGGGAGGGAGCCTGACGGCGAGGAAGGAGACACTACCTTGCTGCATCATGATATGAGCAGTCGAGGAGAGCCTTCTGGTCCAACCCAACTGGAGTTCGAGGAGCCTCCCACGAAAACTACTAGCACTTCGATGCTGGCAGACCCGCGATGGCAGCGGATGCGTCCGGTGCTGGTATGGTGAGGACGGAATGGAGGTGCTTCTATTGGCTCTTATTGGCGATAATAAACGGAAAAGAACACTAAATAATACAGGGAGCCTGGGAAACAGAAAAGATGAGAAGGTTATCAAACTATTTATCGAGGGGTGAGAGAGTGGTCACTCGTCCTTTTTGGAACTTTTTGGAATTGGGGTTTCATCTTCTCATCAGTCGGCGTGGCATTTGATTGATGCTGCATACAGTTACGCGTAGGGTAGACATAGGTTGTGTGGGATGTTAGGCGGAACTACTGTCAGCAGCTAATGAATCGAAAGCATTTATCCCCTTCAATACAGTGCATGTGCCTGAGGTTCATGGGCGTGGATATCAAAGGTGCTAATGTTGATTGCGCTGACTAGTATCGAAGTCCTCTTCCCTTTCTCCCCTCCCTCTATGTCTCTTGGGCATGTATACCTAGTCTTTGGTACAGGGAGATGGTGAGGCGAAGGGAAGGCAATCCCTTTATAGAGGTGGCAAAGGGGGTTGGGTTGCCGCCTTCTACAGCGCAGTTAATCTTCACCCTTAATAAGGAAACATTATTCGAAGGCGAGTCAACGTAATAGGACAAACAAGCCTAGTGACTAGTAAGTAGTATATGGGTGATATAGCACGTACGAGTATCTGGTTTCTGTCGATGCGGCTTCATTCACTAGTAGAGCATATCTTAGCCCAGCCTCTGCGCGGATATTCACTCACTAATATTGTTTGATTACGTACCTTTTGCATCTATCTAGGAGTCTTCGTTACTGGGAAGTACCCTAATAACTATCATTAGGGGGAAGGTCATCAATGTGACTAAGCCCTCAAGGTAAACGGGGACCAGTATAACCCTTTCTCTTTTTCTGAATGTCCATCCATGCATATTGCCTCTCCGGTTGGCGGTCCTATGTCAAAGTCGAATTCAACTACCCTAACTGTACCAGTCCTCGTCTATATCATCGTAATCGTTCATATCTTCGTCAACGTCTATATCCTCATCATAGGACGACCGGATCCTCTTAGACGGCGGCTGTCCTTCCGTCTCCTCCGCTTCCTTTTCTTCGGCGACGAACCGCGCTAGGAGCCCGGGGCTCAGCGCCACGCCCCTTAGCCGGGTCTCTAGCTCTTGGATACTACTGGTGCCGTTGCTGCTGTTATAGAAATCGGCGATGATCTGGCGCACGTTGGTCGAGCTCAGGTCTGGGCTGAGACGCTCGGCCGGGGTGCTGGTCACGAAGTGTAGGGTGTAGCGTCGATCGCCGCCACGCGCGCTCTCGCGCTCGCAGACCCAGACTCCTCTTTTGCTATGTGAAGCGTTTTTGGGTGGTGGTAGTGACGAAGAGGTGGAAATGTGCTGGATAATTTCCCTTTCTACCGGCGCTACTACATTCGTAGCCATATCAGACGAAGTTAGCCATATTGACTACCTATATATTACCACGGGGAACAACTAGGTACTTCTCCAACTTACGTTTTGTTTCGAGCTCCTGTGTTCCCTCTAGCTTATCCCACCCTACTCTCTTCCAGGGGCTGTGATGTTTTAAAGACATAGGCTCGGAGCTGAGCTCGGGGAGGAAGTCAACCGGTCTGCTGATGTCCGTCGTAAGGGTCATCCGACAGCCCCAGACGCCGTGCTCCGCCGCCTGCAAGCTGACCTTGTCGCCGCCCGCGAGCCTTACAAACTCGACGGGGAAACCTTCGATGCGCGAGCTCTGCTCGATCACTTGCACGATCTGCGACCACATAGTCTCGGGGATTACCCAGAACCAGCCATAATCTTCATCCCCGTCTCCATCTCCGGCATTGTGTGTACCAGCGTGACTCCCCGCGAGTTCCTCGTTCCACAGCTGTATGCGCTGTGTCTCGGACAGCCGCAGCACGTCCGTGCCAGCCTTATGCTTCCACCGTAGGTAGGAGTCCGGCGCGACGAGGATGACGGCGCCGACGACGTTGAGGTCCTCGCCGCAGTGGCGGAAGGCGTGAGTGAGGTGCGCTAGGTGTCCGTGGTGCGGCGGGTTGAAGCAGCCGTTGAAGAGGAGGATGCGGTTTACACGGTTTCTTACCAGAAGCGGCGACTTATGACCTGTCTTGACTCTTTCGTTGGTAGTAGTAGTAGTAGCGGTACCTGCGCTCTGAGTAGCTCGCTGGATGTACGTTTCTAACGGGATGCTGTTTTGGACTATCCCGGGCATTGGCATACCAGTGTCGTTCTGAGGTGCACTTTCGCGTCTACCATTCGGCTCCATGACTGTGACTAATACGGAACGCTATGCTATGTGCTGTAGGATGCACCTCGAGCTGATCCCACCTTCGTATTTTAACATGAAGCTATTCTTGGCTTGCTTTGTGATCTTACAGCACTGCCTATTTAGGCAACCTAGACAGGGTCAGTAGGCCAGATCGAAAGGGGTCTTTGCGGCTACGGATCTCGCTTTGATCCGCGACGATCTACGACATAACAGTTGCTTCTATCCTTCGACCCATCGTCTCCTGCGTCTTGGTGGCTATTTCGGACGCTATCAGAGCCTAGATAAAGGTGTGGAATTGGGATTCTCCTAGTATCCTCTAGAGAGTTGGTCACTCAGGAACATTCATGACTATCTAGGTAGATAAATCTTTACCTAGGAGATAGGTAGAAATTTCTGGTATGAATCGAATTTAGAGCAAAGGTTAGTCAATACCTAGGTAGTCATGCATTAGGTAGAGCTGGTTTCAGGAAAAGAATTCCAACCTTCACATCATCAACCGAATTCTGACTTGGGTGCCTTGCGATTCAGCTAACTCGATATCCATAAATGGCTGTCAAATAGACTGATCCGGCTTAATGAAATGTCGCTGAAGGTCTAGGCGCACCGAACACTGCATGATGATGCATTGCAAATCGCAATTAACACTCATGCTTCACCGTGGAACGAGGCGGTCTGCTTGCATTAGCTTGCTTACAGGGAAATTGGTGGATTTCTATTTAGGATCACACTGCAGGTAGGTGGATAGTAAGAATTGGTGTCATTTCAAGTCAAGACATTGGGACTACACTTTTCCAAGTCGAAAAAGGGGCACCTAAGAGAGCGGTAAAATTTTCATCACGTAAGGCGAACCATGAAAACGAGATGAGTTTTGCAGAGATTTTTACTCTTTCAATTTTTATGTACGGGTGCTGCAGGCATACTATCATGTGCCATTGAGCCCATGATAGAACGAAGAGCCATCTAGGGTGGGTATTCCGCAGCAAAGGTCCTCCACAAGAATTAAGATTCTCCCAACGAGGGAATCGATCGGTGTATCGTATCGTGTGTATGGCATGTCGTAATGTTGCTTTCCGATTCCTCGGCCGCGCGAGGCGAGAGTCAAGAACCTTTCGACATTTCCGAAAGCAATTGGCGAATTACTCGCCCGCAAACGTGCCAATGCGCACGTGCCCCATTTTCATCCATCTCCCACCAGTTGTTCACAAATTGCCTGTCTTTTTCTCCAGATACAGCCTCGCCCTTTTTATGTATTGTTCTTCCTCCCAACGCTCCCGCGTAGCTCTCGTGCTGTTGCAATTTTGGGCGCTGTGTTCTGTCCTCGGATCGATACTGAAAAACGCCCGAATTCACAGAAAGGAGAAAACAATTTTTTTTTGTCGACAATCGTTTCGTTTGATGGTTGATGCAATGGCACGCTCAATGGGTATGACTGAGAAAAGAAAAAGTGAAATCAAACAAGTCGCTGATGATGCCATGGAGATGAACCTGAACCGTCAATTATGCAACAATCTTTTTTTCTTCCAATGATACACATCCATGCGAGTCTCGAATCAAGTGGTGTCATTCACGTGTTAGAATTGATAGGGTTGAGTTATCATCGAATCTGTAAAGTATTGGTCGAGGTATGGTGACCATTATGAGACCATCTGACCATTATATTCGTCGAAGGAGTAGGCAGAGTACTGCTGCGTTTGTTGCTGCGGATACCCGACCATGGTGGGAGGCTGAGGTGTGGGAGTAACCGGGCATCGAGGCGGAACATATTTATTCATCGGGTCCGCAACACCGAAGTTGATCCCATCAGGGGTGATGGGCGGTGTGAGATACCCGTCAGCGACGCCCATGGCGGCGCCGTGTCCCTTCTGAGGAGTGCTATAGATGCTAGCGTGTTGCGACGACAACGTGGGTTCCGCGGGGGGCGAAGGCGGCCCTTGTGCTCGTCGGGCGATAGCAGCTTGCTGGGCGAGGAAGTCGGCCAGCTTGCCGGAAACACGAGATAGATGTTGCGATGAGTACTTTCTCGACAACGTTACCGATGGTTGATGCAGGTGCTGAGATAGGGCGAGGACTGTGACGTTCTCCAAATGATCCCATTCTCCGTCGTTAACCTCAGGTCGTCCCAATATCGCACGTGCAAGGGCGAGCGAGGCACGTGCCATGATCGATGGCTTGGTGGAAACGAAATCTCGGTGGTACAAGGCGATTTCGCAGAGGTAAGCCGCCATATTTTCAACTTCTCGATCGTCCGCCTCCTCGGCTACTATTAATTGGGTAAAAAAGTCGACGGTTGGGTGTCCGACAGTCCATTCGAGAGTGTTGAGGACATGCATTTCCATCTGAGTGAACATTCCCGAGTCGTAGAGTCCACAGCACATGTTGTTCAACTCGTTAATCTGAGGTACTCGGTCCTTCTTATCACCATACTTGGCAGCAATGAGAAGGGCTGCGCATCCAACGAGTTGATAGTGTTGCTTATACACTACTCGCTTTGAGCAGTACCGGTCCAACAGATTTACGGTTAGGAAGAGAGTCTCGGGCAGGAGGGCGAAGGCGGCATGGGCCTCGATCAAAAAGTCGATCAGATAGGGCCTCATGAACCACTGAATCTCTCGCTGCATGTCGATCAGATTGGCGTCCGGTAACGTCTCATCCTATCCAGCTGTTAGCCACAAAACCCCCTGTTTATCTTTGCCCCAATTCTTGGATAGGATACACCAATCCTAAAAAAAAGGGGCAGACTAGCAATCCGAGGACACCAACCTCCATATGTCTCATGTGTTGCATGATATCCTCTAGATACTCGTCTCCGGCCAGGCGAGACAGTTCGTTGGCGATCATTTCTTGTCTGTTACGAGCCAACATCTTTGCCGCGTCCTTCATGCTAATTTGCGGGCGTCGAGGCTCGTCGGATTCGACGAAGAAGCCAGAGTCTGCCGAGGTCGAGAACGCCATGATGATCGAATGGGTTAAAAGGGGGCGAATGACTTTGGTACGAGCGGTACCACTAGACAAGTTCGATGCTTAGACGTGTCCTTGAAAAGAGTGACGATTAGGTTCTCCAGGAATCTTGATGCTGTGAGAGAGCGTATTAGGGTGGCCGTCGCAGGTAGGAGTCGAAGGAGTGTATTATTCCAGCTGGACGAGCGTCACACAAATTATTACAATATTAATGAGCGTGATGAACTGTATGCAGTAAAAAAGAAACTAAGGAATGACTGCGGCCGAATGGCTACGGAAAGACGGTGAAATGTCGAGATGAAAGAGGGCCGGAGAGGCGGCCGTTAAAAAGAAGACGTCGAGTGAATGGCTCTGGAGGGAAAAAGTATTAGCGTCAGGAACCAGGAACATCCAATTGAGACCAGGAGAGACATCTTGGACCAAAGCCAGGCCAGACGGGAATCAGGGCACGGCCATTCTGGAACCACACGATCAGGGGAAGAACACTAGGCATCCTGATTCGACCGAGGATCTGTGGGGAACGGGTTCCTGGCACGCGGCGAGAGGCGTCTGGTAGGCAATTGATCCTCGATGGAGTATTTAATGCAGCATACGTGCATACAAGATGACGTTGGTCTGTGTTATAATTCTGCTGAAGAAGGGTCTCCCTTACCGCCACGATTAATCACAGGAAATTAGGTCGATTCCTGACTTGGATTGGTGGGAACAGCGAGTTAACGAGTCCCACGAGGGCAAGCGTCTCTGCTCGACGTGATTTGGAAGCGTGCGTCAGTGTGTCCGAGTAACACCGTTGGAACACTGAAGGTGGACCGTCGGCATGTACCTGCACGGGGAAGAGCCAATATCAGAATCGAGTCTGTCTGCAATGCACGACTTCTTTTTCTCCCGCCGTTTCAAAACGTACCTCTACACCTGCACGCTTCTGGTGGATTATAGTCGAGTGACTGGGTTCATGTAGGGCTCGTTGGTGAGATCCTCGAATCGGTAGTTAGACCCCGTGTGGAGGAGTCTAGTACCGATATTCTTCTGGAGTAATTGTGATGAGCCAGAGTCAGATTCCAAGTACCGTTGGCACGAAGGAGACGAATGAAGGAGATTCGAATTGGCTTGTGTCTGTCTAGCAAGCCAGACAAGACTAGTCTCCTTGAGGCGTGGGTTTATCGGGCGGAAAGGAGGGGGAGGATGATAGAAAGGGTGAGGGTTCGGCCGAGGAATGGAAGAAAGGGGAGTCGACCGCGCGAGGGACGAGAGAAGGGGGTTGATAGATGGGGATGAATGGTAGGAGGGATGGGAAAATGCGTTGTGGTAATTGGGAGAGATTCCTCAGTCAGATAAAGGGCCTGAGGAATTCGAATTCCAGAAATATTGGTTATTACCTGGAAAGATATCTGAAGAGGGAATTATCGAAGTATCTAAAGCAGGGAAAGAATCGTCTTCTTCTCTGCTTCTCTCTTCATCTATTTGACTTGCGTCTCTCCCTTCTCTTTTCTAGTATTAAGTCGGCCCTACGCTAATCTTCGGTCTTGTTGCCGTCGTAGAGGGCCCGGGATTCTCTCTCCTCCTTTCCTCCTTGGAGTAGAACAAGGAGAATGATGGCAAGGATGAGATAAGGTATCGAGGAGGAGGAAAATGAATGGATCGGATGAAGAGGACGAGGAAAGGAAGGAGAGAGTAGAGATGGCCTCAAGTTGGAGGAGGATGGAGGAGATGAAAAAGGATTGGAAGAGATGGATTTTGGTTTAACAGGTACTTTTAAGACACCGCACCGGGTCCAGCGCGGGTCGAGCAAGGAAACGGCGTGCGAGCGAAAAAGCACCAGTAAACCTACAGCTGCGCTACGTACTCCAGGTACAGGTACAGGCCTTTTTGGTGCTGAGGCCAGGGCCCGGGGTGGATGGGCTAGGACGGGCTGGGGCCAGGATGAGCCTGGCAAGGTACCGCGCTCGCGAGAGCCTATGAGAGGAGAGTATTCACTTAGGTTGGCTGCGGCCGCCTTGCAGGTACTTTCCTACTTTCCCAGCTTACTCGCGTGTTCCCCCCTTTCAGCAAGAGCAATCATGTACCTACATCCCGTCTCTTTAATTTTCCCCCCTTCCCTTTTCTTTCCTATTCTTCCCCTACTTTCATACTGTTTCCTGACACGGCCAAGCTGCTGCACCTAACACTGGACATAGCACACCTTGCAACCAAGACCTTGCAAAGTCGCAAGCAAGCAACAAGCAATAAGCAATCTGACCTTGTCTTTCCTCCTTGACCCGAACCTGGTCCCCGTGTTACGGGTACGGTGTGTATACTATGTGTGCTGTGCTATTCCATGCCTGTTATATCTATGTACTAGTGGAGCACAGTTCAATGGTGTCCAAGGTATTTCAAACTTATTGCAGGTTTGAAAAGAAGGCTGGCTTTTCAGATTCCCTCGATTGCGACATCTGGGCCCATCCGTCTCCTCTTCAGGGTACATGGATCTTTCTATGGCTATGGGAACAGCCACTGCCACTGTGATTATCTCACTTGTTAGATATTAGACCGCCTATCTATGTGTAATCCGCGTTGCCCAATGAACTTGATGCTGAGGAGGGCAAGATGGGAGACTGCCGTCGATGTGTACATGAAACTGGACGGTACGGGACATCACGGGAGGACACGGTATTGCAGACTGTCGGTTTATCAGGTTCGATATTGAATCCCAAATATGCACATGGAAATTTCAATGATTGGACAAGTGTAGGGAGTAGGTATAATTGAGCATCTAAGCACTGCATAAGAGCTACGGTATTTGTCTCACGACCCTGACCTCGACCTCGAGTGAAGGAGCAAAATGCGTTTGAGCCTCTTGTTGTTTATCATCACCACTATACAAGTATACACCTTGCATCGTTGAAGACCCTTCTCGTCACGGGATAGAGTTGCTTTGTAGACATATATTTGTTTGTTTGGTACGGTCTCTTCGTTGTAGACCTTCGGTGCATAATGCATTGTGCTAAAGCTCGAGATTTGATAGGCGTATGCACGTAATGCCATTCTTTTAGGGCAGATAGCCGTCTTTGTCGGCCATATCTTGTTGATTAAATGCCAGTAATACGTCGTACCAGCACTAGTTAGGCTCTGCCAAGCCTCGCCGAATGAACATCTTGGAATTATGCCATTACGACCAGGGCACGACTCGAATTTGGGTATGGGTCCTCACGGCTCTTTAGCCAAGCTCACAGTGCTTAAGACCGTAGCGAGTCGTCACAGTGAGAAGGACCGGGATACACTGAGCGTATCGGTTCGGAATAGAATAAAATAGCGGAGGCTTTTGCTAATTCGGATAACGGTCGCACCGTGTTTGTTCGTGCTCCGAATAAGAGGCTTTACTCTACGGTACTGCCCCTGAGTCCATACCTACCGAACATACTGGGCGGTGCAGTAGGTTACGGACTCCTTTCGAGGATATCAGCTTTTAACGATGACTTATTTATCATCCGAAGCTGAACAATCGCCTCTCGATTGGGTGCAGCTACGAGAGGCCTAAATCCTACTCGTCAGTTGACATGCCGCGAGCACAGCATTGAGTAATGAACACAGCATACGACAGGCTTCGATAGCTTAGATATGATTACTGCAGATCTGTCTACTAAGATGCAGCCAGTAATATCGATGCGCTGGGCTTCGCGAGAAACGATGCTAATGCACACCAAATACGTCTTAAAACCCACCACGCCCACGCCCTCGCCCTCGCCATCATCAAATCATCCGATAATGCCTCCTAACCTAGGTAGCGTAGGAATAGGGGAGAAGGCCAACGGCAACTCTCTACGGCACAGTATTTGCCGTACGGTCGAGTCCTGCCGTTCTTGTCTCTTTTCAATATCTGGGCAGAATCCTGCGCATGTTCGCATGGAGCTGGGAACGGAACTTGGCCAGGGGCCGTTCCATTTGGGCTAGTGTCCCTATTTCAGCCCATGAAAATCTGCAAGAATACAGGGCAGATGTCGCCAGTCAGACCAAATCATCGATAGCTGCCAGCCAATCAAGACTTTCTGACGCGGTCTTACACGACTTTGAAAATCAATTTATCATGCGTGTCATGTGTAATGGATCCATCCCCCTTTGCGTCCGGCTCCGTACCTATCGTCACATCAATCAACATTGGGCTAGCCGCACCTCACCTTACCAGACCAGAGGCGTGTGTTACGCAGAACACACCTTCTTGTTCCATCCATCCACCCGTCCATCTTTGGGGGCCAAGCTCGTAGGCCTACCTACATTAGCACGCGAGAGCCACTCGTCTAAGGTGTTGTGAATACGTGCACGTTTGAAGGTCCGGCCTTGTCAGATCATAGCATACCGACTCTCGTCGCCAATAGGACGTGGAACCGAGCAGGTCATCAACGGCCGCCGGCATACAATAGAGAGGCCCTCCCCGCAGCCTGACAGAGAGACCGGGAAAACATAACGCGACAACAACAATATAATACCTAATAAGATGACCATGTCTAAGTGCTTGCTTAGATCGAAGACGTGCACAGCATGCAACAAGAGGCGGCGTCCCAAACAGCCGGCCCAGTAAGGAAAGAGACCGTGATACCGGCGTGGTGGGTTGCTGGTTGGCTGGAGGTTCGCCGTGATTGGGTTACATGATTGCTTCTCCAAGCTGTTGTGCTTCCGCACCCCGTGGGACAGCTCATCCTCATCCCACCGCCTCTAGCTCTACGCAGCCAATTATGTCGAGCTTCATCTTGCTTCATCTTAGTGGTGTGCTAGCGTAGGTCGCCGATATTGTTCAATCCTGAAGCTACAAAGCGGTACGTCGTCCCCACGCGCGTTCCAGCTTTTCTTAGTCAGATCAGAAGGAGTTGCGGTAGACGATCAATAACATCATGATGATATCTACAAATCTGTGTCGAGCCTAACCTGTGCGTGCCTACCCGAGCAGGGCAGGGCACCGTTTACCGATTAGGGGTTCGCCCATCCAGTCGGCGACTCGTCATTGTTCCCTTTTCTCCTGATGCACGTCAATAGATCTCAATTGCTTCCGTTAATTTCCTATGTATGCCAAAGGATATTAGACACCAATAACAGCGACTTCTAAAAGGGGACGAATACGTTCGTTCCTGCAGCCGAATATGAATAGAACGGCTTCTGGGGCACGATCCATACATTGCCTTACGTAGAGCCCTTGCTTGCGTCGCATTTAATATGGCTCCTCGCTTCTCGTCTCAGGAGACGGGTCCTAAAGCCGCGTCTTCCTGATCTGTGTAAATAGCATGCATGGCGTTTTGATCTGATGGTAACTAGAACAAGGTGAGCATGTGGCACCAAATACATGTCATATATTCGGTGTTTACAACTATTGTCGACCGCCGCCCGTTACACAACCGAAGCCGGGAGGCATTGAACGTGACATTTCCTGCTCTGCTATCCGATCCTAAAAATACTGTGGCGCGGACCGAAGTGCATGCATTTTATTATTACGTTAGCCTGTATGTTACCGACTTTTGTCGCTTAGACAAACATCGTCTTTCTTTTCGAGTGGATTCTACTTATTAACCCTCGAGCCTCAACACATTTTAGTCTGTTTTCCTCTTTCCTATTTTTTCGCCTAAAAGAAAGGCTTTGTACCGAACACCCATTTCTCTCATCGGCAAGAGACCGCGATGTGCCCCTCGCTCTGGATGGTTTGGCGGGAACAAACTTGCTGTGGATCAATGATTCGACCAATCATGACCCATATCACCTTATACTCACATACAGGAGTTACGGCATATTGATGTATCTTTACGGGATATAATGGCAGTCTCGAGAACTTTTGACAAATCTGGATTGCTCGCACATGTGCAAGAAGAGTCGGGAGCCAATCAAATCTCTCGGAGTCGTCTTCCTGAAACCCATGGGTATCTTTCTCCCTCCATGTCGGCTTTACAAAAACCAAACCCGCCGCAAGGGATTTTCCTGACTGCGTGATCCAACAGATGCAACAGAATAGAACGCCCTGAACCAACGGTCTGGCTGAACATTGAAGGTAATTCAGAAAACCGAAGACGTGCAGATTCGTTTGATTGGTGGGAGTTAAGTTGCGAACGCCACAAGAACGCAAGCCACATGCAAGGATATTTTACCCGATTAGGAAGTTCGCAGGGTTAGTTTATTTGATGGCTGTCCCTTTGAGACTTTTAAGACTTTGCCTATTCGTCTATACCACGTACGTAGACGAGTTACAAAAGTAGTGCCTTTTCGCTTTTTCAGCTTGATATTCGTCAACGAACTTTGATGGATTACTAGAAGACACCTGATCCTCATTCGCGAGATCGCAGAACCGCTCTAGACGTGCAATGGGTGCGTTAGGTACTCCGAAAAGTGCCCCACCCGCGCCGTCGATCTATCTCAGCCTTACCGCGAACGCCGGTACGCACTGTGCATCACACATCGCGTTCGTCACTAGCGTCTTCAAATAATTAGACTGAGGCCCGCAGCTATGCGTCCCCCACATGAAGGACAAGCAAAGCTAGCGGTCTTGTCACTAGCAGAAGGTGACGAGGGTATCCCAAAGTGACAATGACGTATAATTACGCTTAGTGGAGAGAATGCATAGTGCTATGTAAGTGTACTACGCAGTAAGTAAAGGACCTGTGTCAGGTAAAATGCGAACGGTGACACGATGAGCTTAGGTAGGTGAAATATTCAAATTGTACGTGAACTACTTATTCAATAAACTGGGATAATTCTTAGTCGGTACGCACATCAAACTTGAAATATCCGAGAGGTCCTACAGTAACTAGTACAAGCTGAGAGGCAGGTTATGTTATGCAAGTTGTGACTAGCGGTATCGAAAGCATGCACTTCTAGGATTCTAATAGATGCGATTTGCTGTCTTCCCGATTCGGCCTACCTACTTCCGGATGATGACGATGTTTGCTCTCCAAAAGTCTTTGCAACTTAACTCCATCGGTGAAGAGCCAAGGCATTATTTCCAGGTCCAACGTGGTAAATAGGACAAATTGCCAACTCTAGTTACGAGACCCTTTTCTCCATCTTCCAACTTCGTGTATATACCCGCCTCCTCCTTTTCTTCGGGACATGTCACCAGACGCGTTGTCACGGCCACCCGAGCGTTGTTTAGACTTGTAGCCGACTCTGACAACTCAACTAGGCGGCCTAGATTGCGGCATCGTGCCATCATCAAATAACGAAACGGGTCGGCTCCATACCGAATTGCGCCCGCCCGTATTAGTTGTGAGCTACCGGAGCTAGACACCTCAACCAACCACCCAAACATCGGCATGGCTTATCCAGACAACTGGGTCGGAGTGAAAGATTCTTAAGGAGATCCGCCGACGCGGTGCAAACTTTTTTTTCTCTTACCAAAAACCCGACGCAAGAGAGTCGAAGCGGCTGTTCTAGGACATCCTTAAGCTAACACTTTAGTCATGAAACGGGCCGCGGGACCATTCAGCAGTGGGTTCGTGCGTTGGATGCCATTTTGCTTTCCAACGGTTCCTTTCTACTACGGTCTAATTAGACAGTCTCTCCGGTTTCCTGGTCGACAGCTCTTCTAGTATAATCCTCGAGAGTCGGTTGTGTCGTATTGCTGCGAGACGAAGAGAGTCTGGATCAATGACTTTGCGTTGCCGAAACTTTTTTTAATGAGGCTGGTGGTTGGTCTAGGGATCTAGAAGACGGATACAAAACCGCCCGCCGCTGTAAGAGGAGGTTTCCGCAATCGCTTGAATCTCAGTCCTTACTCCATGGCACCTATAGATGTCTCCACATGATCGAGTCTAATGAGCGACTATGTTTAACCTCGCCGTGGAAAAGACGGTATAGGATGCTTATTATCTCATAGGTACCGAGGATTGGGATGGTCATTTCATTTTATTTTAGGATATGTGGTACAATGCTTCGATAGAGGATCTAGAAGCTTTAAGGGTAGCCCGCCGTCTGGGTCAAGCCACAATGAGGCTTATAGTACCGCTGGAATGGAACTGTGGAACGCATAAAATCGAATGCAACCTGGATCTAAATATCTTGTGCAAACCTCATTCGTCATCTCCGTCTTCACTAATACCCATCCATCCCAAATTCTTAAACTCTCGATTATTCAGTTATACTTTCTACTATCTAAGAAACAAGGAAATTGTTCATCGTAGGATGCTGACTCTTTCCCGCGCACGTCTTTTCCTATATGTGTTGACCGTTTGCCACGAACGACAGCGCACATGCCAGGGTCACCGTAACATTGAAAACTTTTGTTGACGGGGCGGATCTCCATTATTAGTGTGCTCTTACAGATATCACACCCGAAACCGACGACCCAAGCCTTGGGTGGGCTCCTTCATTTTTTTGCCGTTAGATACTACGGAATCCTTCGAGACATGAACAATTTCTATTAACCAATAATGAATGGCAACAAGCTGCTAGGTTGTAGTAGATCTAAAAGATGAACTCCTACGAAATGTCGTAAGTAACGGAGACAGGGTTGATTGGGAGCTAGCAAGCTGCGAATTACCTTTCGACCTCCCATCTTTGGAACTGCTATCGCTAGAGTCTAGGGTCTGAGTGGTGTTTCAAAGAGATGGCGTCGGTCTCGATTGGCAAACGAAATCTGCCTAATAAGCTATTCGGTGCCGGCGTGCCAACGTCGTATTGCACCTCGTTCTGATCTGGTGATGTTACTCGCAGGGAGCACACAACAGCAAGGCAGGGCTACCCTAAGCGCTTACATGCTACAGCGGTCCCATGTGCTGTGCCTCCGCCGAGCCTACGGGATATGATTACTGCTGTTGATTTTTCTAACGTTAGATAATTCCTGATAGTGATATATCACTACGTGTAGCCTACCGTTTATACATATACATAAGACATGCATTCGACATTGTTGTTCCTTAGCTAAGGGCGAAGCACTACATCACTAACAGTACTCGCTGCGAGTCAGTGCCCTAAATTCTGGGACATGACGAATCCGGCAAAGGGAATGCGAGTTGATTGACCATTCGAGTTCACCGTTGCATTCAGATGCACTGCGCTTGGACTTAACGGCTTAAGTTAACAGAATACTGTTTCTAGGCAAAAGCTGTAAGATCTTGGCAAGACCGGAGCTTCTAATTGAACCAGTAATTGGAAGGATTCTTTTGCTGGAGATCCGCCTAGCAGGGATGACGCGATATTTAAAGAGGAAATAGGCGTGTTAGTCTCGGGACGCGTCGAAATCCTAATCGCTAACCAAGCCGAAACCCGAGGGTTTGCAGTCTGGGGAAGCCAAGCTCAGACTCGTTCGTGATTTCCAAGTTTACGTACCGGTCTCATCAATCAGAGACGTGAATAGCCTCGTCTTGGTCAGACCATGGACTAGGGATACGAGTCTATCAAGTGCTAGCTGACCTGGCGATTTGGATCCGTTACAGTCGGCACTAGCTAACTGGCCACTGCGGGTTTAACCTGCACTTTCGAAACTGTCCATATGGACTCGATAATACATATGCTCAAAGAAGCCTCCCTGATTGGTCTGTAGACGTTCGTCGATCAGTGAAAAATCGGGAGGGTCTGTCACAACTAAGCAGGCCACTGAGAAAGAATCATGCTACCACGCCGCAGCTAGGATTGGAGATCTGGAGATATCTGATCCTATCTCTTTTCACGCAAGAACCGCAAGAATGGTCGGCGACCACCAATTCATGATTACGGTTTAATGAGGCTATCTCAGCTATGTCCTATATCCTGCTAGACCCAAATAGATCAGAGCTCGCCCGGTTCCATATCGACTCATGGATGTCAACCCTGGTTCTGCAGGCTATGGGCGTTAGCTCCTGACCTAACAGAGCGCGCCAATCGCCCGCAATAGATTCCTTCGTAGCGATAGCCTCAGCAGCGTCAGCAAGGAATCACGCATACAGATACAGGCTTTTCCAGTCCTCAGCCTCAAGGACTGATCCCTTTTCGGGGTCTGCTCTAACTACATAGAGCAGCATACGGTGCCCCTTAGAACGAAGCTTCTCTATGTTCGACAAGCGTACCGAAACTATTGACACTATTTCCTACCTTTTACATAAACCGGGGACAACTGTTTCGAGTATATGTGAGTGATGCATGCCGCATCTGACGATCCCTGAGATCTTGCTGAACAGCTCGTAACAGGGCGGGGAATCCTCATGATGATTGGAACATTACGTACCGACACCGTAGTTACCACGGAGTGACCGCGGTTTACTCCAAATCCCACTGACTGCATAAGTACCGCAGCAGTGGGTTGGATTGTGGTAGTGACTGCACCGAAGCCAAGCTTAGTCTCGATGACTTGAGCCGGCGGTGGGGTAGACGATGACGGATGACGGATGACGAGATGCTACCCAGTCCCTCGGAGGCGAAAGCGTCTCCTCCTTAGCACGCGTCGGTTTGGCGTTTTGGCGTCGGTCGCGTTAATGGTGCGGAGAAGTTCTTCAACTTATGCGGCTATCTGACGGTGGCTTCTGTCAAGCTGACCACAGACGGCGAGTCTAAATAAGACAATAAGATCAGTTCCGAACCGATATTGTCTAGTCCCCGTTCTTGGACACATGGCGCGAGGGCTCTAAGAACTAGCCGAAGAGACAAAGGGCTCTTTACGCGTCTACGTAATACAGATCCCCATATAAACGCGCCAAGCCTTTTTCTTTCTCATTCTGGTGATGTTGGACAATTACTGCAAGCCATCTCATAGCTGGACGCCTCTTCGTCGTTTTGAGCTAAGCTAAACCAGGAGCCCGAACGTCCTAGACATCGAGCATTCGAATTTCCTATGGCCCTCTCCGAGCGCCGCACCGAGTCAAAGCACCCGCCGAAGATGAGCAACTGCGTGGTTGTAAGATCAAAATTCTCCGATAGGTCTTTATTGACAGCGCCACCATAATGGTGAAAGCCCGTACATATACGTATCTACCCAGTAAGTAGCTGTCCAGATATGTCGCAATAAGACAGGGTGCGATTGATTATTATACCCCATCCGATGTCATTAAGACCAGCACTTCAGGAACTTGACAATGATCGTAATAACGAAAAACCGTATCGGTACCGGTCCATTGGTTCGGCGCCTATTATCTCCCATTGGCTTCTTTTTAGGAAAGGAAGAGGAACAATTCCGGAAGGCGATTCGGGCTCCAATTAGCGAGTCAGCAGCCGCTAGGACTTCTCACAATTTCCGAGCGCTGTGTTGTCATCGTCAAGCGATTTCGGTTATGCACGACACGACTCATTTGGAAGCCACAACTAGAGTGCTGCAGCGTCCTCCTGAAGATCTTATCTTTGCTTGTAACATTACCTCGATCCTATACAGGATAAGGGCCGGGTATTGAATTGGTTGTGTGTATACACCTAGGTACTTGGCATCTTGATCCGCTATCGTCAACATTGCCGGCGGCCCACCATCAGAGTTCGTGAGACTCGTGGCAGCTTACGGCAAGTCATTATTTCACCTCCGAAGTATACAAAAAGTCAACAAATCCACACTATACTGCAGAGTCACCTTTGTAGTAGGTAAATAATACAAGGCACGTATTGCCCGTCGCATGTAACCTCCTTTATTTGTATCCCAGGCTTTAGCTATTCCACCTCTCTCTCCGCTCCCGTCTTCGTTTCTGGGCAACAGTCTCACTATACGGCATCTCGTCTCCTACCCCAGTATACGTCGTCTGCTTGAAATCCTCCTCTGTCAGGAAATCTCTTCGCCATGCCCTCTCACCACTCGGTGCTTCCCGATACGGGCCTTCCCGCGGCTCCAAGACGACACTTCTCGTCGTTTTCATAGTCGTACGCTGGGAGGTTTTGTCAAATCTCTTCCTTATGATTGCTTGCTCGCTCTTCCCTCGCACACCTGGCCAGTCTGCGTCGGTGAAAGACCGTTTTCCGTCGCCCTCGAGATGATGTATGAAGATGACCTGATCCGGCGTCTTCATCCCGTCCCGCAGTCTTTGAAACTGTTTTGGGTATTTAAGGTCAAACTGCTTGTCTGGGTCAAACCGCAAATGGGCCGGCATCCGTTTCGAGCCTAAGACGTCTCTACGATCTTCCCCAAGCCAGAATTCGTATGCTGTCGGCGCCGAAGAGATGTAGCATGCGTCGAACGGCACCATGCCGCTCAGACGGTCGGTGATTCTTGAGTTTTCCCTTATACTTTCGTTGATCCAGACTGGGTAGAGTCCCCCGAGAGTCCGTGGCTCGGCCGGCCATACTGCTTGGTCACCTTCGCTGACGAGTGTTGCGCCGTCGTCTGAACATACCGAGACGTACATCTCGAAGAATCTGCGGGGAGTCCTGGTAGTCACCGTCTGAATCTGTGTGATGCCTTGCGCGGGATACCACTTCAGGTCGACACCCATTTGGTTAAGATCTACGAGAGGCAGATTTGGGAACGTTGCTCCACAGTCCAGGAGCGTCTTGAAGCGACACGAATAATCTACGTTCGCTTGTTTCTTCGCTCTTCTGCTCGCACCTTTACCAGCGTATTCGTTTCCCCTCTTGACCTTGTTTGGATCGATGGAATATGTCATAGACACGAAGTAGTGTCCGATATAATAACTTCCACTGCCGATAACTCGTTGAAGGCCCAAGCCTTTCATCGCCAGCCCACCGAATCCCGGTTCGGACAACGGCGGTTCGTGCCAGAGCCAACCTGGCCCGTATCTCGCAAAGTAGCGGTCGAGCCTTTCCTGTCTGTCTCTACAGAAGGATTGGTAAGTGGGACAGACATCAACAATGTGGCCCCCATAGATGAGTGTGAAGTTGGTCGAGTAGGGTATCTCTCCGGATTGATACCCTTGAATGGCAGCTCTGATGTTGACCTCCTCGGCCTCGCATTGGCAGGTGTCGAGGCCCCAATTTAGAGCATCCAGACGTTCACCAATGCGGTTCCTCTCTTCTCGCTGGTCTCTGCCGCGTGGTTAATATTAATATAGGAACAACTACACTGGATGCGATGCAGACCTACTCAGGCATATTGTTCTCTTCGTTATCTGCCATTTCCGCCCTCTCCCTTACCAGCTTCTCGAGAATTATCTTGTTATGCGGAACTTGGTGTGGCGAATGTTCTTCGTGGTATTTCAAGATGTATCGTTGTTGTTCGATCTGGCGGTCCTTCCTTTCAATGAAGCTCAAGTTGTCTCCCAAATCGCCAATGACGATGGTTTCCCAGGGCTTCCGCTCCGGGGTTTCCTCCGTCTCTGTGGTCTTCTGCTCACCGGTGCTCATCCCCGGTTCTATTGTTACTTGCGACGTATTCGGGTCAATCGTTTTGGCGTCTCCGTCTTTCGTCTTTCCACGCCGTCCGTCTTCGTCTCCAGGGCCAAATCGGTTCTGAAAAAGAGCTCTGCGCTGGTGCCGAGCCGCACGCTCCCCTTCCGGCATCCCAAGTCTCCTCAGACTTCGTCTACGGCCCTGGGATGGCCCGCCCTGGGATTGCTGGCCCCGGGAAGAGTCCTCGCGGGCATCTGATGGCTGTTCATCTCCGGCCATCTTGTCCTGCCTTGCAAATCTTCACATTAACTCGAGCAGTCCTCCGTAACATCCCCATTAGGATCCAGAGTAAACATCCAACTAGTTTGTGCGTTTATCTGTCACATCCGGCCAAAGGCTCACAAAGAATGTTGACTGCGGTTGAGCACCGCAAACGGCAACTGTAGATCAATTTAAAGCTTCTTATGCATTTGTCTCACTCCCTTTGCCAAGAAGCTTCGGCCGCACAATAGCATTCTTTGTTGAAATCGGCCTTTGGTGAAAGAAAGCCACACGGCGCCTCTGGAATGTTCAGCTTCTACTCACAGCAACTACCGAATTCCTCGGAAATGGAGACAAGAACCTCAGCTTCTCCTAACCAGTTCGTCGAGAGCGGAAATACTGCTTTTCTTCTTGCCTCTTTCTTCTAGCTTATCTGTCGCAATCGAATGATACTCCCTGCGCTAAGTACCAAGCGAAGCGACCCCAAAGACAAGATATTCTGACTGACAATGAAAATTGCCCGGTAAACTGGAATCGACAGGATATACTGCTGGTTATTGTGAAAGTCAGCTACAGAGCTTCTAGGCGTGCAGTTTCGTTTTGAGTAGTTGAGAGAACGGTTCATCACAGACGATGGCGACGTCAGAATCTAATGGCCAGGATGCTCAGGATATTCCTATGCTGGACGTGTCCGTAGGGCCTGGCGGGAATGATCCTAGTCTCGTATTGCCACGCATCTTAAACTTCCTGCTCGACGAAGACAGCATTCGACACCCGGGATTTAAGACTAGGCTCGAGGTGATCAGCAAATACCTCGAGGAGGCCAACGACGCCCGTCTTCAAGGTGATCTCGGCTATCAAGATCCCAAGCTTCGCGCCTTGCTGGAAGATTCACGCATCATAGTTAAAGTGCACCGGAGGTATGACATCTGGAATTATGATAATACTCCTTGGTCGACGGCGGTACTGGCCGGCATGTCCACCTCTCATCGTCTACCAGCTTTTCCAGGCCAATTTCTCAAGGCAACGCCAAATCGGCCACGGTACAAGCGCAAGCGGTTCGACACCGTGGCTCGCAGAGCGGTATTCCCATACCCGTTCCCCGCGCTGTCCACCAGGGGCGACGATGTGGCTGATTATTATCAAGCCGCCGAGGAGCTCTTCTTCGAGACGGTCACTAGCGAGAATACCTCTGACCTCCCGCTCAATGGGTTCCAGATCGACAATGACGAGTATGAACGCTGTATGAAGAAGGGAATTAAGGAAACTCGTGACTCGCTACCGTCTAGATTTGCCGACAAGGTCCCTAGCACCACCGAGGGCAATGCTGAAGAAAACCTGACAGAATTCTACAAGGCGCGAGGGTGGCAGAGAGCCGCGTTGCAACAATGCCTGAACACGTTCACCAGCCACGAGAATAGAGTGATCAACACGCCATGGCGCCGAGTGGTACTGCCCCTGAAAGAGCCTGTCGCGCTGCCTAAGGAAGTGGTTTACCACGCCCGGGCGCTCCCTCCAGATAGGGTACCCGACATCCACAAGGAGCCCTTCCCCTGGGTCCACTGGTACAGTCAGTACTGGGAGCTTCAGACCGTCCTGGCTGGTTGGGAGCGTCGTCGCTATAACAAGGAACACTGGTACGAGTTCAACAGATCCGCTCTTCCTGCGAACTATAAGGGCCCTATAGTCTACAATGGCCTTTCCGTGTACGAAGACTACTGGCTTAGGATGGGAGCGTATCTCAGGCGGTTGCGCGCACTGCTCGAGCATGCCTTCGCGATGGCTCCTCGGCCCTTCCTGTTCGCCATCTTGAGAGATATCCAAGGTGGGATGGAATGGCGACCTGATGAAGCGGAGTCCCATAGAAATCTCCGTCCAGACATCATGCGACGGGCTGAAATAGACGTCTTGGAGGATTTTACCGATCTATTTGACCATACGCCAACCTCCAAGCTCATTGACGAAGCTGACGCTGCGTGGCTGAGGTTCCTCTGCGAGCCCTCCCGCAACGGGCGAATGACGGACCCCGAGCAACAGCCGGTCGACAACCTTGAGATACTCTTCGCCAACCGGCTCCAGGACTTCCTCAACGACCCGGCCTTGACTGGCAGTCCGGGCATAGCCGGGATAGATATATTTGCTTCGTTCGCCGTGACCTACGGGGAGTACGTGGAGAAACTATATGAGAGCTGGCCAACTCTTGACGAGGCGCTGGCGTACATAAATGGCGGAAGAGGTGCCGAGACGTGTCATGCGAATGAGACGTATCAATTCTCGCGCGAGGAAGCGATCCGCCACATCATAAAGCTTGGATCCATGGGTCGATGCAGGTGAGTTTAATCATTAGGCGTCAGGCTTGGGATATTGGTTAACGTGATCTAGCTACCAAAGCCGTCCTGGGGCAGGCGAAGACGAGTCTTACGGAACAGCCATGAGGCTCGTTCGACCAGGCTATGACATACACCCCGAGCACCGTGTCGTGTGGCGTCACTTAGATGAGACAACCTTTGAGTTGAGTCAGCGCCAGTACCAACATGGCATTCTCGATTATCTGATAGACACGTATGGGCTCCGTCTGGAAGGCAGTTACACACCGGATCATTTCAGATATATATTAGACCACATCGGACAGGGTGAGGATGGCGCGTTGCCTGAATTGCTATCAGGCATTGAATTACCCACGGATGCCACGGACCCAAGTATAAATCCGCTTAGGACACGAATCTACGACGAGAATGGCTGGGTCGCAGGCACGTATGGGCTAGACGACCTGGAAATGCAACGTCAAGCGCCTAGCTGGTCAGACCTGGCTTCTTGGGAGACTATTGGCTCGCTACGACGCTCAACAAAGGGCACGTTGCAAGTGCCGGAGAGAACAGCGCAGTTCTTTCGCAATCTCGCCTACCGGATGGGACGCACATTAGCACACGTCGAAGAAATCGAGCGTCGACTTCAGTATTCGGTGACTAGCAATGTAGCTGGAACCGAAGGGGAAACCCGCCAGTGGAAACCCATCTCCCGAAAAGCCTTCCGGAATGCTCGGGATCATTGGCTTAGATCCATCCAATACGGTGCTGCTGAAGTAGAATTCAGGGCACCAACGCTCGAAGGCGTCCTCGAGAAAGCAGACCCAAGCGGCGTCTTCAAACAGAAGATTGAAACCGACGAGAGCCGTAAAAGTTGGGATCGAGGTATGAGAGCGGTTATTAGGGAGGGTATCATCAATGACTGTGTCGCAAACCGCAACACCATGTACCCCGGCCGCCTCGTGGGCATGGAAGATTCGTCAGGGAATTACACAAGCATCACCAAGTACAAACCTGATAAACTGTACATGGGCTACAAGCGGCCGAGCCTTTTCAAATGGGCTACTGAAGCACAGAGACGGTACCAAGCCCCTTTCACGCGGCCCACGTATTTTAGCATGACGCGCTGGCCACTTCACCACCAGACGGGACGCACCAGGAAAATCATCAGATCACGGGCAGACCAGGTCCGCAGGATAAACCCGAGCCGTGATGACGAGGCATTCGGTATCCTGACGGACAGGCTACCTGGCGAGGTGGAGAAGCGAGTACACACTGGTCTGCGACAGTTTCGCGTTCCTCAGGAATCAGGAACAAAGACTACGACTCCGGACGAAGGCACAAAGGCACCTCAAGGTACAAAGGCATCTAAAGGCACAAAGACTTCGAAAGTGACAAAGCCTACCGAGAGTACAAAGCCCTCCGGAAGTACAAAGCCCCCAGGCATAACATCAACTCAAGGACCCCCAGCTACCGCCGCAGAATCAAGCCAACAGCAACCGACTACTACTACTATTACTACAACAACAACTACTATTCCTCCTCCTACTACTACTACTCCAGCAACTACTCTTCCTCACAACGTATCTACCGACACAGCAAACATGGCGACAGCAACGCAAACACAGACGCAGACGCAGACACGGCCGGTGATGACACAAGAGCAGGTGGCGGTAGCGAGACAGATGATACCAATCACCGAGCCAAAGCAGCGTTTCATCCCAGGGCCTGCTGTATTTCCCATGGCCGAGACACTCCTACAGCAGGTCCACCTGAGCCATCAACTCGAAAGAGGTAAGCTAGCAATCCGTCCTCACTTGCTTCATGACATGATGATACTGACAAGCTCTTCGCAGTCTTGTACCCCCAGCCAACCCCCAAATGGTACCATAAGCTGGGAGGCTTCTACAAGTCGCTGACGGAAGTCCAGCAACGCCAGGTCCCCTTGCTGCCATCCATTGACAAGTGGGACATACCTCGCAGCAATCCTAAGAAGCGTAAGATACCTGCCGAATTCATCCTCAAACCCGAAGATATTCCTTCCAAGAAGAACACCGGGCCCACGCGAGCGGGAACACATGGCCATGACGCCGGTGCTGGCACCAGTACAGCCCAAGGCCCCCAGGTCATCGACATAACTGATGAGGCTCCCCAGCCTGCCCAGCAGCCCCAGACTTACCAGCAGCCTCAGCCTGTGCAGCAACCCCAGACTTATCAGCAACCCCAAACTTACCAGCAACCCCAGACGTACCAGCAGCCCCAGACTTATCAGCAACCTCAGACTTACCAGCAACCCCAGGTCGTCGAGATACCTGAGGCCCCCGAGGCTTTCCGACCCCGACCTACCCCGGCAGCACCGAATCCCGCTCAAACCTCAAGTCAGACTCAAGGAGCTACTCCTGTTAAAACTGGCTTGTTCGGTCAGCCTCTAGCTCCTCTTCCTGAGGGACTGTTTGGTGCGATTAGCTCCAAACCCAGCCAGCCTACCCCTGTTGCGACTCAGGAGGCAGACCATCATGTATCCGTTTTACAACAAGAGTTGCTCCAATCAAAGGCTGACTTACAGGCTCGAATCCAGGCTATGTCGGCTAAAATTGATGCGTTAGAAAAGCCAGCCCAGACACAGACACAGCCCACGCCAGAGATTCGGATAGAGCCGGTGCAGGAGGAAATCACCTTGGTAGATAATCCGGGCACTTACTACTTGGCCTCGCGTGGAAGACCTGGCGTCTACGGCGCGCTCGATGCCATAGCCACAAGCATAAAGTACCAACTCGAATATCTGGGGTACACGCCCCCATCCTACCAGGCCTTACTGTCGATTTTCAGGGACCCTAGCTGCAAGCCGGGACCCGGGAAGACGAACAGCCCGTCGGAAGACCACATGAAGACCCTCCAGAAGGCGGACGCCGCACTGCAGATCTGGGCTGGTCGGATCAGGACACCGCTCCAGCTCTCTGCCATCGTGCGTGGCCCGAATAATGCTTCCTCGTATTTCGCCTACCACGTTCCGACGGCGCACCCCGCGTGGCCCAAGCCCATACAAATCTGGGTCTACGCCGCCTCCCCCACTGGTTCGTACCAGGGCGTTAGTTTCGATAAGAGCCATCAGATTTCTGCGTCCTAGACTTGAGTCGTCATGTCCGGATTTACTTCTACAAACAAAATAAAAGGGAAAAAAAGAGAGAGAGAGAGAAAGAGGAAGAAAAAGGGGGAGATCTCTCGGTGGTGGTACCTCGAGCAAAGCATACGCTTGTCGAAATTTGCTTTTTCAGGTTTCCTTTGTAATAGACCCGGCATCTAGTACCGAGCCCTCTCCTTCACTCTTTCGTTAGTTAGTCTTTTTGTTTCATCTTGTTTTTAGTGATGGTGATCGACAGGAGACTTTCTAACATTCTCCGGGTCGACGAAAGCCTCCAGGGGTGGTGGAGGATTGTTTATCTGTACTCTAGATTTCTAATGAAAGGGATTGTTTTATCGCATGCTCTTGATTAAATACGGCCTTGAGTTTGCCTATTGTGACATTGTGAACACTCACCATTCGTATCAGTGCTGTTTGGGGCCCTGGATATCTGGTCACTGATCGGGTTATCACGTGATTGACCCTAGCGAAGCTCCCGTCAGCTATCTATGTACCGTATTTGCTTGTATACACATATTTCACGCTAGATATTGTATCATAGCGAATACACTTATATTATACACCACGTTTCGGTGCTCTATAGGAGCTACCAGCTCTTTCCTCCAGTCTCCCTGCTTGGGTTCGCCACGTACATTCACCTACGCAATCTTAACAACCAACTTCCCGATACCTCCCTTTCCCGTAGCCACCTTCTGCGCTTCCCTTCTCAAAGCCTCGATGTCCTCGAGCTCCACCACCTTAGTGATCGGCTCGACCTTGCCTGTAGCCAAGAATTCGCCGGCTTGTTCGAGGTCCTCGCGTGCGCCTGGGTTGCCCGAGTGCATGAAGTGCTGGATCCTGGTGCCACGCGTCTGGAAGGCATACCACAGCTGCGAGAGGGCGGCGAACCAGTACACAAAGAAGGGCAGCGGCGGCAGCATCTGGCGCAGGAGTCCAGGCGTCGGCACACTCGTGATCGACGCCGCGACCCCGGTGTCCGGTTTGAGAAGTGGAAACATGCTCGTCACGCCCCATTGCGTGTTGTACACGAAGTCGACGCTGGCGGCGGGGATGGCGTCGGTCAGCTTTGCGACCTTGGTGTAGTCGATGATCTGGTCGACGAGACCCGGGAGGTACTTCTCGACCAGCGGGATCTTGGCCGTGGAGACGGTGGTGATGAGCTTGCCAACGCCATACACATTCTTGAGCAGCTGGATAGCGACAGAGCCGGTGGCGCTCAGGGCACCCGGCACGAGGACCGTCTTGCCCTCGAGTCCGTCCGTCACGCCGTTCTCGCGCATCTTCTGCAGGCCAATCTCGATGGACTGGTACGCGGTGACGACGCTGGCAAGGTTGCAGACGTCCTCGAAGGTGCTGTTGGCGGGCTTGTGGAGTGTGAGCTTCTCCGTGGCGATAGTGTACTGCGAGCAGAATCCCGCCGCTACCGTCATGTTCATCGGCCGGCTTACTGCGAAGGCGTACACCTCATCGCCGGGTTTGAATGACTTTACTTCTGTCCCAACTGCGACGACGACACCCGCACCCTCAATACCGATTTTGTATGGCATCCTACCCAAGTTAGCTCACTACCTGGTCTTTCATCCCCTACCCACTATGCATTGCAACGACAATAATGAAAGAAATGAACGACAGTAGACATACTCTAGCCCTCCAAGTAGGAACCTTATACCTCCTCTTGTAACCTGTGTGTCGCCCGTCGCGATGCCGGCAGCGTGGATATTAATCAAGATATCCTTGGGGCCATTAATCGTCGGTAACGGCATGTCGGCGACTTCATAGTCGACTGGCCAGCAATACTTTGGCGCCACGAGAGAGCGCATCGTCGTTGGTAGAGAGGTAGCCATATCTTATTTTATTTCCTCTTTTGGAATGTTTTAGTTGCGCTGCGTGGACCGACTCACACGCAGTAACATGTAGCTACCTAGGCAGCAACTATCTTAGTCACACAGCTCTCTTAATGGATCAGTGTTCAGTCGGCGAAGAAGAGCTGTCAATGTGGTAAAGACGAAATGAATTAAGAACAAAGGTAAATTGACTGTGCACTGTAACTGGACAGTCTATCGTATTTATTTATAAGTTGGTATCACCGGCACGGACCTAGCATTCCAATGTTCGGAGGGGTTCGGCGGTGAGCCCCACCACCGAGCCCGCCGAATGCTCCACCGAAACCATCCCTTACCTCGCCGTAGGCCTAGTTCGACCCATTCCTACTGGATGAGATATCTTACCAATCAAAAAACCACTGTGAACGAGCAAATTATAAACGAGGGGAATCAAGTTAATTATAAATGCGGTCTCATTGCCATAACATCATGAGTCTGACTATGCTACCTGAATCATCCCGGCTGGTATAAACTTGGAGCACCCTCAGCAGCCAACTACAGGCAACTAAGAGCCGTGTGAGTCAAAGTCGGGCCTCAATGGCCCCCCCCACCAGCCAAAGCCGTCGACGTATATCTTTCGCAATCCACAATCCCTGAAAAGAATACGTACGAGCAACACCTCGCCTCGCAAAACACCAATATCCCTTCCTTACCCGTGAACCATGCATCCTAGCCCACAGCTCCAATGCTTCCGTCTCAAGATAATCATCTCAAAGCAATAGGTCGTCGTCGTACATTCCTTCGTCGAGTAACTGCCCCCGGACTTACTGCGTCCGGTAGAACTTCTTGTACAACAAGTGCAGCAAAAGGTTGACGTTGAGCCTTAGGTTGCCTTCAAACACATTCATGAACTGATGCGACTCGAACTGCGCCTGCAGGATATCCTCGATCGGTATGAGGGCGCTCGCGCCTGGGATCTGGATATGGCCACGGCTGCCCTCCACGTTGAACACGCCCACCTCGTCGCATGAGATGGTGAGGTTGATGTTGCTCCAATCACGTTCCGACACACCCTGCCATGATACGACAACACCCTTCTCGGCGAGAGCGCGCACGCTATACTTGTAAGACCCAAACTTGGGGACGCGTCCGGAACGCTCGAGCTCTCGCTGGTGGTTGTATTGTTTGGTGAAAGGAAGGAGGAATCGCTTTTTCCTATTCCGTCTAGTTAGCTTCCAGAATCAACCGAGAAAGGAGATCGGTCCACATTACCCTTTGTTCTTCTGCAGCGTGGCCATGGCTTGTTCGATATAATCGTCGTAGCTCTTGCGCTGCTGTTCTAGGTACTTGGCTTTCTCGTGTAGGTTTCCCAGAGTCAGTCGCACTCCTTCCAATTCCCTTTGACGCTGTATCCTGCGCCGACTCTTCGTCCGGATGTCGAGCGCGATGGCGTTTAATATGTCCTGGTAGAAGTTGTGTTTTGTAACGCGCCCCATTTGTTCTAGGCGCATGATGTTCTCTAGAGCATTGCGCTTCATGTCGTAGTATGACATGCGTGTTACATCGATCATGTTGACATCTGAGTATGCCCCTTTGGTGTTGCTGTTCGATGCGAAGTCGTCACGTAGGAGTGCTTTCCACTTGTGCTCGTCTTCTTGGCTAGGTGGGCGGACGAGGATTTCTAGGAGATTGGCGCCCGTCTGCACACGAATAATGTACAGGATGCAACGCTTGGTTTCCATGAACAGTGCTTTGACGTTCGCCTCCGGATCATCGACATCGTGAAGCTTGGGAGTGAGAAACATTTGGATATCCGACGAACCAGCCGCAGTCATTTCGTTCTCATTGTTCTTCGCACTCCCCAGATCTTGCAGGATCTCGCGAAGCACGTCGTCTCGGTTAGGACATATAGCTGGTGTTTCGTTTGCGACCAGAGAATGAATGGCGAATATATCTGTCATTTTGATATACAGGGTCGGTCTGTTCTTGGCGTAGAGGTCGTTGAACTCGTCGATGTCGAACGTGCTTTCGGCATCGGCAACTGAGATAAGATCGTTCGTAATGTGAGCAAGTCGCTCGATCGACTCTCCAATGAAGGCGTTGAGAGGTTGCAGGTAGATATTTTCGCCACCAAACGGACGGCCGGACGCGATTTGACTGAGAACTTTGGCGACCTCGCTTAGGTTGCGCTTCTGGAGAGGGCTCAGGGTCTTCTCGATCACGCCCACCTGCTCGGGATTGACCAATGCTGGCTGGAGGTAGAAACGCCAAACCCAATTTGCAACAATTTGGAGCACATGATGTTGAGGTTCGCGTTGGAACCGCTGGCACAACGCTTCAAACGTTTGTTGGCAGATAAACCGCAGACCGTAAGGCATCCGGGGCAACAGGTCCTCCAAGGCAATGAAGAACTGGTCTGAGATCTCCCTGAGATCTCGAAGGTGGTCGATGAATAGCTCGCGCGTCTCTGGATCCTTGATTGCGACATCTCGAGTTATGTCAAGTGGCCTTCGACTCGGGCGTCCGGTGCGGAGTTCCTCGTTGTTGATAGCAGATCGGTATATCTGCATCGGGTCGCTCTCCAAGTCCAGAGCAGGGTCCTCAATAATGTTGTCTCGTATTAATGGACCAAGCATGTCCCGTAGATACTTCCTATCCCGTGGGGAGCGTGTATAATTGCTTAGTAGCTTCGACCAGAAAAAGTTACCACGAAGATACTCCTGGATGGATTGGCAAGCATCAACTTCTTCCCGTATCGATCTTGTGATGAGCTTCAGCAGGTAGTATTCCTCTCTTCTCTTTTGCGCATACCCAAAGAGTCCCATCATGAGGAGCTCGATACGTTTGCACTCCTTCTCGGCTGTACCTAGTTCTCGAAGTCGTCTGAACAGCCGCGCTAAGTACTGTGGTTGAGTCTGAAGATTGAAGAATAACTGCTGGTAAGACTCGAGCTTCTTCCTCGAACTCTTGTTCAGCGCCTTTAAGTCAAATTGGTTAGTAGAAGAAATGGAAGCATTGGCCAGGAGATTGCTGGTGTGTCCACCGAAGGTGTTTTGATGCCGGACAACTTCGTCAAGGGTAATCTTGTTCTTCACTAGCAGGGCAATCTTGATGTCCAGTTGATCGATATACTGCTCAAGCATCTCATTTTGCCGAACCTGCTGGACCACAGTCTTTCGCAACCTTTCAAACTCGACCTCTTCGTTGAAGTCGAAATCGCTGTCGTTGAGCAAATGCACAAAATTCTTCACGGCACCTACAGGAGGATTCTTCCCGGTGGTGAGGCTTTTGTATGCTTCGCCTTGGAGCTTGGCACGAACGAAACTCTGAATCTTGACCACTTTCTGCATGTTTTCTTCGAAATGCTTCTTCTTAGCTGCGAACTTCTGTCGGACGATGAAGCCTTTCGCGAAGGTCTGTAGATCACCTATAGCTTCTTCATGCTCGTCAAGTTCGCCTAGTAACTGGCCAATATTGTCACGCAGAAGCATGGCTCGGACGAAAGCTTGCAATGAGATAGCTTCCTCTTCGTGCGACTGTAATTCGTCAAGGAGCAAACGATGCTGTTTCCTAAACTGGGAACCGCGGATCTTAGCTTGTAGCTTTACGATGCTTGGCGTGTTGCTTTCGAGTAAATCGAGGTCGGCAGCGATTCGTCGTCGCTCGAGCATGCCTCGAGCCAGCGATTGAAGGTCGATGATCGAAGATTCATTATCAGTCAAGGCGTCCAGTTTGTTGGTGATTTCCCGTCGTACTGCTGCTGCGCGAATGTGAGCTTGTAATGTCCCAATTTCCGGGGTGTGCTGGGCGAGTTCGGCTTTTGTTGTATGAATGTCTTGTCGGCGCAAATTACCACGACAGATTGCCTGAAGCGACTCCCACTTTGGACCGAAGCTCTCAAGTGCTTCGCGCTGCCGGTGAATCTGGTCTCTAGTCAGCATCGCCCTGGCAGCAGCCTGCAGGCCAGTGATAGCCTCGGCTTCTTCCCCAAGGAAGTAAAGATCCCGGCTAACTCTCTCCCTTGCTAGCATTCCTCGTATCGCAGACTGAAGCTCCAAAACGGGACCAGTCATTCGACTCGTCTCCTGCTGCTGGGCAGAAAATTTATCGCGCGCCAGGTAGCCTCGGAACACAGCCTGAATACTTCGTACAGGACCATCTGCTCGAGATAATTGAGATCGAGTTTCTCGTACCTCATCACGGACCTTCATGGCCCGTATTAAACTCTGAAGCTTCGTGATATCTTTCTCCCTGCTCTTCCAGAAGTGTTCTCTACTTGCCATTCTATTTCGGACTAGGAAACCACGAGCGGCACTCTGAAGATTGACAGCAAACCTCCGCATCTCGAGTCTGTAGCCCATAACTTGACGAGTCCAGTCACCGCGAATGCGCGCTTGGAGGTCGACGAGCCAGTCTTCCGAGTCCCATAGCTTCTGCATGATGTTACCGAGCCGCATTCGAAGCACAGCGCCTCGCATCTGCGCCTGAAGGTCGATGATGGCTGCTTCATTCTCAGACAACTCGCGATCGATTCGTTCTTCTTCGGTCTCCTCTGGTTCAGGTGCCGGCTCCACGCCAAAGTCGGCACCCATGTTTCCAAAGCTGGGCATATTGATGCCGAGCTTGTCCAGACCCTTTTGCATAGCTTCCAATTCGTGGTGTTCAAACTCCAGTTGACCTACTAGGTTGCCTATCCTGAAATCTACGATCCCCTTCCGAAATAGAAGCCAACTTAAAGCGTGTATGCAGTATATGACTTTAGGGATGTTCTTCTTCTCGTAGAGATCAATCAGCTCGAATCGGAATAAATCTGGCAGCTCAACTTCGTCCAGGTATCGGAAGAAGGTGGCGACATTGTCCCAGTGCCGTGCTTGAAGTCGTTGGTGTCGGAAGATACGATATCGTCGGGTCGGGTTCAGGGCTTCCACCACCTCGGCTAGGGTGACGCCGTCTCTCAGCGCCTCTTCTAGCTCGATAATAGGCGGAATTTGGCGATGAATGACATCCTCAATCCATTCCTTTGCTTCACCAATGTGACACAGATATTCGTATGCTTGAAGGAATTGCCTCTGCTTGTCCATCCAGTTGCGCCCTTCGAAACCATAGCGGTCGCTGCGTTGTCCATTCCTAGGGCCATTCGCATTGCCTGCTCGCTGTAGCCTTCGTCTTCCGCGTAGGCCAACCACCTCTTGCGCGTGTGAAGTGATGGCAAATTCATCAGCCGAGCTATCCTGGGCTAGCTTGGATAAAGTGCGAAGCTGGTTCGTGGAAGAGCGGCCCAACTCCTGCAAGTCAGGAGCAACGAAGGAAGAGTGGACCATCGCATGAGAAGAGGGAGATAAAGCACTAGGTACGCTCGGGCGTATGGAATCGGATCGCGTAAGTACCATCGAAGTAGGCCGGGCATTAGCTGATCTGCTTAGCGGAGTAGGCGAAGTTCTCTCTTCGGATAGAGAAAGCCTGCCGATGTCGATGCTTTGCCCGCGCTCATGGCGGTCGCGACGGGGAGGTGTCTTATCTGGTGGCTTTTCCGAAGCGGGCGGGGGTGGGAGTGGGCGCAAAGACTGCCTAGCCAAGTTGTACATATTTTCCGGGTTTGCCTTCGGCCCATCATGTGTACTTGCTCGCGAAGGCGGGTGGCGGATGGCGGCTTCGCTCTTACCACGCTTATGCCCGAAGGTTGATGGGCCGATCCCGTTCGAAGTTACGGAGGAGGATGCGCTAGGTGGGCCAAAGTCGTAGGGGTCAGAGTTAAAAGAGCCGTGGGAGTAGCCGGAAGATGCAGATGATGAAGTCGTGGATGGCTGACGGTTGACAGAATTGGCGGTAGTGTAGTCAACAGTATATGACTGACGGAGAGGATGAGGTCTGTACGACATTTCGACAACTAGGCCTCTGGTTGATTGTGCTCTTCGTCAAGTTGAATAATTCCACTGTCCAATATTGAAGTCTGCATCACAGCTACTTCGAGGTATGCCGATATGTCGCGGGGTAGTGTGTTATCGTATGTAGTGTCGAGGAGTAGCCTAGAATTGTTGGTGATTTCTCGTGTCTAGGTGTTTGTTATAACAGTTAAGGACGGGGTAGAATGTCAACAGGGAGACAAAGACATATTCATGTCGTAGTACAATATTATTTACTCAGGTCTTAAAAAAACGCGCGCGCTCTCAGCGCACTCATAAGAGATAGAACAAGTCCTGCTTCAGAGGAATGGAAATATCGTCGAGTATCCTAATATGGAAGGTTGATAATCAATTAAGCAACGGTCAAGGGGGATTTGGCTTTGTTCAGCCTTATTCATAGGATAGGATGACGGAGCTCAAGAGAACTAAAAACCAGCAACCGTTAATCCTGTTTTGGGAAGTTTGTTTATTTACCTGGGTGAGGAGCAACCGGTGTGCCCCTCATTCGCCAACCATTGGAACTGCCAGTGGTGCCACAAAAAACTTGGAACTGTCACAAAAACAAGCCACAACAGCTCCACTGCCCAGGTTAAACGATAAGATAAAGCATATGGATTCACCGCCTTTGGCTGTCAACTGCTAAATTTTCTTAGTGGTAGCGAGTGACTAAGATATTGTCCTGGTGGCACACAACAATACCTAGGTACCTAGGTCACTTACTAACAGGACTGCCCCGCATTCTGATAAACTTTGTGCAGGGGTCCCGCAGGTGAACACAAAAAAGTTTTTGGTGGACTCGGAACAGCTTAATTCTTTACTCTTTTCCTTTTACTCGGGAAGAAGATCATTGTCCAACTCGTCGACAGGTCAATTACATATATCGACGCACTCTTCGACCTCAATTAGCCATCCGTCGCTCATCTCCGATCTCCTAAGTCAAGATGCCCTCACTCAACGGAAATTCTGCTGTCAATGGCAGCTCCAAGTTCCTCGATTATCGGAGCGCTGTCGAGACTCTGAACGAGTATAAGTCTCGCGATGGCCTCTGCATCGAGGACCTTGTCGACACCAAGCAGCGCGGTGGCCTGACATACAATGACTTCTTGATCTTGCCGGGATACATTGGTTTCCCTGCCTCAGAAGTCGTGTTGGACTCGCCTATCACTAAGAGAATCTCGCTGAAGACTCCCTTCGTCTCTTCTCCCATGGACACCGTTACCGAGCATGAGATGGCCATTCATATGGCATTGCAGGGTGGTCTTGGTGTAATCCACCACAACTGCTCGCCAGAAGCCCAGGCCGACATGATTAGAAAGGTCAAGAGATACGAGAACGGCTTCATCGTAGATCCCGTCGTCATCAGCAAGGAGACAACTATTGGAGAAGCCAAGGCCCTCAAGGAGAAATGGGGATTTGGCGGCTTCCCTGTAACTGGTAAGCTCCTCTCGTTTTCTATCACCACGCTCGTGTCTATCGAGTTGGTGGATATTTCATCCTATGATTACAAACCTAATTTTATAACTTTCGTTCCACCGTATCGACAGCAATGTCATGGGGAATCAATTATGCTCTTTATGATGATGTCAACTCTACCTAATTCTACATTCTCAGCCTCGGTTATGTGCCTAAGCTAACTGTAACCTATAGAATCTGGCAAGCTCGGCTCCAAGCTCCTTGGCATCGTTACGAACCGTGATCTCCAGTTTGAGGATGCCCTGAGCCAGGCAGTCGACAAGGTCATGGTGACCGAACTTGTTACCGCTCAACTTGGCGTTACTCTTCCCGAAGCGAATAAGATCCTAGCCAAGTCTCGGAAGGGCAAGTTGCCAATTGTGGACAAGGACTTCAACCTCGTATCCATGATCTCCCGATCTGACTTAACTAAAAATTTGCACTTCCCTCTTGCATCCAAGCTTCCCGACTCGAAGCAGCTCATTTGCGCTGCCGCGATCGGTACCCGACCAGAGGACAAGGTTCGACTAAAGAAGCTGGTTGACGCAGGACTTGACATTGTCATTCTGGACAGCAGTCAGGGCAATAGCATGTACCAAATCGATATGATCAAATGGATCAAGCAGGAGTACCCTGGCCTTGATGTTATCGGCGGAAACGTGGTGACTCGAGAACAGGCTGCGAACTTGATTGCCGCTGGAGTTGACGGGCTAAGAATTGGAATGGGCAGTGGAAGCGCCTGCATTACCCAGGAAGTTATGGCTGTAGGCCGCCCTCAAGCAGCCGCGGTATACTCCGTTTCGGCCTTTGCGGCGAAATTTGGAGTGCCGTGTATCGCTGATGGCGGTGTGCAGAATGTCGGTCACATCGTTAAGGGTCTTGCCCTCGGTGCCTCGACAGTCATGATGGGTGGTTTGCTTGCTGGTACAACAGAGTCTCCAGGCACATCATTTGTGTCGCGGGAAGGCAAGCTCGTCAAGGCATATCGTGGGATGGGCAGCATCGACGCCATGCAAGATAAGAAGGCTGGTGCCGGCAGTAAGAACAGCCAGGCTAGCAACGCTGGCACTGCACGGTACTTCAGCGAGGGTGACAGTGTCTTGGTAGCTCAGGGCGTGTCCGGCTCTGTGGCTCACCGTGGGTCTATTGGCAAGTTCGTGCCATACTTGGCAGCCGGTCTCAAGCACTCTATGCAGGACTGCGGCATGCGCAGCTTGAAAGAACTGCATGAGAGCGCCGTCAATGGAATTCTTCGATTTGAGGTTCGGACGGCGAGCGCACAGCTCGAGGGCGGTGTCAACATGGAAAGCTATGAGAAGAAGCTCTACGCTTAATAAGCTTACATCGACAGGCTGGCAGTTGATAAAACTAGTTCGAGCAGTACGACGAGCTATCTGAACTAGGAGCTACGTCATCTACTGACAGCTGCGGATCGGCTGGGGGCACAGTGATTCTTCAGATAGTCCATGGAGCGGAAAAGTAAAACAAATGTGATACCTCTTGATATTTTGTATGCATGATGATGCCGCGGGTCGCTTCATCCAAGTCATAGGCGTTATACGGTCGGGGGAGGTCATGTCAGGCTAGGTCGCGGCTCACGGCTGGGGGGAATTCATGTCTCTGGGCATACGAGACAGGAGATGACACGAATGGATACGATGAATACAAAAGCATATGAACCACGGCTTCAGTTTATATCTCGATTATGATAATATGTTCCAATCTATGCTAACTGCCATGACAATGCTCCCAATTTCCGCTTGTCCGTATTTGCTTCTCCATGCGCCTGCAAGGGAAATCTATGAAGGTTAATAAGAAAATCACTACCAAATGCGACCCAGAGCCCTTTTAGCGAACCGTGACGCCTTCCGATGATGATAACCATGATGTTGCTAATATCTCATCACTTCGCTTTGCTTGTAAACGGCCGTCCGCAAGGTACCTAATCCAACTCATGCATAGTCGTCTACGCCATTAGCACATTACTTACTACTAACATTAATCTTAGACCACTGTAAGCTCATATCCCAACTACAACTCGTAATGCCGCTTTATGACGCGATTGGACATAGCTCTATACGCTCCGTAGAGTACCATAGTTGCTATCGTTAGCTTGAGAGTTCTTGACGCTGCCTACAAGCGGAGCATTCTCTTGCGCGTGAGACTGTTCAGCCACGACAATTGTGGTAGCTCGGCTATTCCCAAGCACGTCATCATCATCAACCGCAATCTCATCATCAACTTCAGTGTCCTCGTCTTCGCTATCAGAGGGAGAAGCGGCACCGCTCGGCCCGTCACCCTCGACGATCATCCACGACGGCACGGCGCCCAGGATCGCCAGGAAGGCCAGGATCCACCAGGGCAGACCGATGACGCCGTGCTTGACGCCCCACGTGAAGGCGACGCCAGACATGGCGGGGCCGCTGGCGCGTCCGAGGGCACTGAACGTGGTCGCAAAACCGTTCAGGGTGCCGAGGATGCTCAGGCTACTAGCGCTGTTGGTGAGCAGGATGGTAGTGCAGGGGAACCCAACGATCACCGCGAAACTTTTGACAACGAGGATGGCGCACAGGGCGGCGTACCGCGTCGTCGTGTCTTCGATGAGGACCGTGTACGGAGTGACAATGTAGACGAACGGGAAGGTCACGACGCAGGCCTTGAAGCAGTTCAGCACCCCGAAGCGCGTGCACAACGGAGGGAAGAGGAGGAACTGAATGAGTCCAGAGACGACCCCGTAGCCCGCGAAGATGGTGCCGATCCGTGCGTGCGTCAGCCCGAAGCCTCCGCTGAAGACGAAGGGAAGTGACGTGTTTTCAGGGGTGTGTTCCAATGGCGGATAGTTAAGGAATACCGGTAGGACTTGGTCGTAGGCGACAGAGTGCAAGGCTAGGAATGTGTATGAGACAAGATTGATGACGCTTTGCCGGGTGAATACCGCGCTCATAGGGAGAGACTGGGATTTTTGTGTCTTCGTTTCTACAACGGTAACTCTCGCGGTCTTTGAGGGCACGTCTGCGCTCAGTAGCGGCGCTGATACCTCGGAATCCTGGAAAGAGTAACGTCGGAGGCGCTGCGCTCGTCGGTGCGGGTGCTCTCTGAATGCTTCCTTGATGCGATCGCCAAGTACCAAGCCCCAGTCTCGGGAGTGACGTTTGCTCTGCAAGGTTTCGTTGAGGAAGAGTATGCCGGTCGTGAGGGAGACCAAGAAGAAGACGGCACCGATCATGTTAGGAAAGGCGAATGGATAGGCCTTAAAGAACGTGCTGTTGCCGAAGACGCCCGGCCATTGATCTGCTGGTTTCGCGAACAGGCCGCCGAAGGCTGGTCCGAATACCGACCCAATACTCCAGACCAAGGGCATTACGGAAAACGCCTTCGGTTGGAGTTCTCTCTCAGTTACCATCTCCGCAACCATCGTTCTGATAATGCCAACTACGATACAGTCAGCATAAAAAGGGCATGGAAGGGATCGGATCGTAAACACGTACCATTTCCGTTACTGGCTCCCTGAATGGCACGAACAGCGATGGCCATTGGTAAACTAGTCGACATCCCCCATACCAAGAAACATATCATTGTACATAGA
The DNA here is from genome assembly GCA_022578875.1 of Hypoxylon crocopeplum. Lineage (NCBI taxonomy): Eukaryota > Fungi > Ascomycota > Sordariomycetes > Xylariales > Hypoxylaceae > Hypoxylon > Hypoxylon crocopeplum. Next base: position 604,819 of record MU399573.1, read on the forward strand.
AGCCCAGTCATGATGACGGGCTTCCTTCCTAACCGATCGGAGGCCCTACCCCACGCGACGGCCGTCAAGCTCTGAGCAAGGGAGAAGACGGAGCTAGTGACGCCAGCCCACTTTGCAACCTCCTTTCTCTCGACACCGAAACTAGAGATCATCTCAGGTAGGTAGGGAAAGACAGACGTGTAAGCGAGGGGTTCGGCAAACCGCGCGACGGCTGAGAGTCAAGTTAGCCCAAAGTATGTAAAAGGGAGGTGTAGTTAATCATCCCCTATATCATAGTCTGGCCGTGGACTTTCCTTCACTGCATTCCAACTCCAACTACAGTGCTTGTGTAGAGTTGGTCTCGACGCCAGATTTCAACAAGTCACAAAGCAGTTGAGAAATGCGAGTAGTATAGGAGCTTTCAGCCTCTCCGAATAACAGACACATTCTATAACACTGAAAATAAAGCAGGAGTATATTGAGAAGGATGGTAGATATGTATAACAGATCATCGAGGTTAATCTGGGCGTCCGCCGACCACGACGTGCCTGTTACAAAGAGATCATGTAGAGGTCTAAGAACTATGGCACAGAATGCCGGCTTTTAAAGAAATGATAGAGCTTCTAAGAAAATGGTTCGAGCTCACCCAATATAGCCAGTTGCTGGACCGGCAACTTCGGGGGATTGTGCTTGGTAGTCATTCTTATGTATTATAGATCAAAGATACTAAGGCAAGAGGGCTCGAGGGCGAGGAACTTGAGGAAATTGGAAATTCAGATAGCCGACCCCTAAACTTTCAAGCCGGATAGAGAGTGGCGTTCGGATTTATAAAGAGCGTGGACCTTGTCCGGACGGGAGAAGACGACGTCAAGTAGAAGAGATAGGCAGCCAACGTCTAAATGTCTGAGACTCTCTCGAGCGAACTGAGACGGAAGAAGAAAGAAGCAAGGACGGTAGAAGCAATGGACCAACCAAGATGAAGGAATGACAACTACCCTCAAGCGGCGGGGGAACAAAATCTTTATAAACAAAGAGCACCGTCGGGTAATGCTACGTGACGACACCCACGTACGGTAGAGGCATCGTACCGAACATGGCCTGGGCCGCCGACTGATGGGCGCTTGTCACCTCGCGCAAAGTCCTCCCTGTCATATGCAAGTTATAGGCTATGCCGAAAGGAGACGTAGTTCGCCGCTGAGACGGTTCGCAGTTTTCGTACGCCGCCTCTGATTTGCGGCTTGCCGTACATAGCCTCCCGAGTCTTTGACCTAGGGCGCGGTAGCGGTGGGCCGGCCCATTTCCCTACGAGATGCGGTAACTTTTTAAGGTGTGCTGCATGCAAAAATTTTCGTCGACGATGACTAGAAACCGGACTCATCCGCGGGGCTATCATTCGACGATCCGCCCAAAGCCGAATTCAGCTGGGTAACATACTGCATATCGGAGAGAGGGTTGCCATCCGTCGTATGTCGGAGTAGGTGTTGCAGCAGATACAGCAAGTGAAACCTAAGATCAGCCCTCTCATATCAGGAGAGCTAAGGTGTGATGGATGGCTTTAATGAGGCAGGCAAGACGAGTGAAAGTCCGGTGTCGGACGCTGTAGAATGCAATGTTGTAAGGGAAATTGGAAATTAGTGAAATGAAGAAAAGACCAAATGAAGGTCACACGCCAAAGTCCAGCCTCCTGATCATGCAGGACAAGGGGAGGTAAGGGTGATCTGCGCTGCAACAAGGTAGTAACTGCTGTGAGGCTTGAGCCCGCCCCGGTATTGTTCGAGTGTCCACTACAGCCATTGGCTGTCGGATACCCCTCCACTGCCCCGCATTTGCCCCGCTGTGCCTAAGCACCTTGAAAGTGCGTAATGCGGCTACGCGAGAACTGGTAGATCACTTTGATGCCTACCACCTTATTGAACTCCATCCGAGTGAGACAACATACAATTCATTTTAAGACAGCATATTGTCACTGCTCTCTTTAAGTCATAGAAGAAGCCATTGACGAAAAATAACATGAATCACAACGCTCTATTCTTTAGACTCTTTACTAAGATTCTATGACATACACTTAAGTCATTTGCCCAGCCGAGATCAGAAATGTTTAGGACATGCTTTGTAGATAGTTCCTAACTGTGGTATGTTTCTTGGAATGATTAGGAAAACAAGAACCGAGAAGACGACAGAATATTGTCGTACTCGTATCGACGTCACTTCGCATATCCAGACAAGCCGACAATTCAAATACCAGCAATATTATTAATTATACAATGATAATCACAATTATCAAGCGAGTGCGTAAATGTGGGGACTAGTATATCATATAATACATGGTAACTAAGTCTTTCTGTTGTTTTATAATCAATACCAACAATCTCATCAAGACAGGATAATTCATTCATACCTAAACAATAAGTCGAACGAAAAGCTTAGGTAGTTCGTCCTATATGCAGGTAAGTGTCTTAGTCGAGTAGCCAATCAGGGCCAGCTATTATCAATTATTGTGGGCCTTCATTTTGATAGAGTTGCCCTCTTTCACCCGACAAACTATAATAAGTCTACATTTAAAATATTCATATTCTATCTCTTAATACTTTTCTATAGTCAACTTACCTACCGGTAGGTAGTATAACATTGATAGAATTATACCCGTCTACCACCAAAGATATGTCATGTCGGGTTATTTCCTATCTTGGGATTGCGGCCCCACTTAGATAGCAGCCCGTAGGATCGCCGATTCCGATGGTAACATATCCAGCATCCATTACGTCGGAGTGGCGAAAACACTCACTTCTACAACATTCCATCATTGTTGATGCCCTCGACGCTATCATGAAGTCGACCGAGTCTAACATCGGCCACGACGAAAAGATGGCGAATGAATACACGCCATTAATCACCACCGTCACCGTCGGTCCCGTGCGCCGGAGGTACCCACATCAGACCGTTCGTCGGTTCTGCACCCTTGCCTTAGGCTCGTCACTCATTGCTCTCTTCATCACCTTTCTCGTCAGAGTTGTCTTCGCACCACCTCATAACACTCACCATAGCTGGCCTGGACATAATAAGACGCGTTTTACCTTTGAACAGCTTCAAACCGTTCTCCTGGACACGCCGAGCGCGTCCAAGGCAGAAGAGTGGAGTAGGTATTACACTTCTGGTCCGCATCTTGCCGGCAAGAACTTATCTCAAGTAAGTAGTCCATGGCTTGGAAACGAAATCAAAATTCTCATCAGTATAGGCGGAATGGACGCGGGATCGTTGGAATGAATGGGGGATCAAGTCAGATATCGTAGCATACGACACATATATCAATTACCCACTTGACCATCGACTTGCTCTTCTGACGAAGCCCAAGTCAGACTCTGGAGACGCCGGAACCTGGAAGGTAGCCTTCGAAGCCTCCTTAAAGGAGGACGAGCTCGATGAGGACCCCACGACCCTACTAGAGGAAAGTATCCCGACCTTCCATGGCTATTCCGCGAGCGGCAACGTCACCGGCTCGTTTGTCTATGTGAACTACGGCACTTACTGGGATTTCGAGGATCTTCTCAAAGCTAACGTCAGTCTTGAAGGGAAGATCGCCGTCGCCCGCTATGGAGGCATCTTCCGAGGACTGAAGGTCAAGCGGGCTCAAGAGCTTGGCATGATCGGCTGCGTCCTCTTCACCGACCCGGGCGATGACGGTAAAATGACAGAAGCGAAGGGATACGACACGTATCCGAACGGTCCCGCGCGGCATCCTAGTAGTGTTCAGCGAGGAAGTGTACAGTTCCTCAGCGTCGCACCAGGGGATCCAACAACCCCCGGCTATCCTTCTAAGCCGGGCGTACCACGAGCACCAGTCGACAAGGCCATCCCGAGCATCCCGTCTCTGCCTGTATCGTACGTCGAAGCCTTGCCAATTTTGAAGGCCCTGAACGGATTTGGACCTAGTGCCAAAGACTTCGGCAAATACTGGACCAGAAACACAGGTCTTGACTATAAGGGCGTCGAGTACAACGTTGGCCCATCACCCGACAACGTTGTGCTCAACCTCTACAATGAGCAGGAGTACACCATCACCCCACAATGGGACGTGATTGGAATCATCAACGGTACCATTCCTGACGAAGTCATCGTCGTAGGTAATCACCGTGATGCATGGATTGCTGGAGGGGCTGGTGACCCTAACAGCGGATCTGCCGTCTTGAATGAAGCCATTCGTAGCTTCGGCCAGGCTTTAGAGAAGGGGTGGAAGCCCCTGCGAACCATCGTCTTCGGCAGCTGGGATGGTGAAGAATACGGTCTAGTGGGAAGTACTGAATGGGTAGAGGAATTTCTACCGTGGCTTTCGGCTACCAACGTCGCTTACATCAATGTTGACGTTGGTGCTGTGGGCCCAGTATTTGGGGCCGCGGCCGCGCCGATGCTGAACAAACTTATCTACGACGTAACCGCCTTGGTACAGTCGCCCAACCAGACTGTCAAGGGACAGACAGTTCGTGACCTCTGGGACGGACACATCCTTACGATGGGAAGTGGCAGTGACTTCACAGCTTTCCAGGATTTTGCCGGGGTTCCTAGCCTCGATATGGGCTTTAGCGGGGACGCCACCGAGGCCCCCGTCTATCACTACCACAGCAACTACGACAGTTTCCATTGGATGGCTGAGTTTGGCGACCCGGGCTTTTTGTATCACAAGACGATGGCGCAGTTGCTTGCCCTCACCGCCGCAAAGATAGCCGAGACTCCGCTCATTTCCCTAAACGCGACTGACTATGCCGACGCTCTAAAGGAATACGTCAAGAAGGTTGAGACGAAGCTAGTGTCCTCTCAGACGGAACCTTCCACCGAGGAGGAAATCTTCGAGTTTAGAGCTCGGGCCACTGGTACTGAGGTGAAAGGTGACCCGAACCTATTCGAGGAATCACTTGCTCGCCTATACCATTCGGTTGATGAGTTGAGATCGGCCGCTGTGAAGCTCGATGCCAAGGCCGAGGAGCTGGCTAGGAAAGCGAACGAGCACATTCCTTGGTGGAAGTGGATAAGCAAGCTCAAACTTCTCCATGAAATTCGGTTCACCAACACCAAGTACAAGAAGATCGAGCGGGCTTTCCTGTACCAACCTGGCTTGGACAGCCGGCCGTGGTTCAAGCATGTCGTCTTCGCACCTGGCATTTGGACTGGTTACGCTGGAGGTACGTAGATAATGAGCCCCAAGATGCAAATAGGGGATTTCGCTAACTTTTCCTCTAGCCGTGTTCCCCGGGCTCGTAGAGAGCATCGACAACAAAGACTTCGTAAATGCGTTGAAGTGGGTTGACATCATCGATGACTGCGTCAAAACCGCCACCAAGACGATTGAGTGATCCTGTGATGTTCAGAGGGTCGACTGCGGATTCGTAGTGCATTAGTATAGCAATCATGACGACTTCTCGTACGTCCTGGACCTGACCAACCGGGTTGTTGGTTACCAAATTGGATCTTCACAGCTTGTCTAAATCTGGATTGGTCTCGAGGCCGTTCGTAGTTAATCTGGACAATACATCATATTCTATACCTTTCTGTGGTGAAATCCTTCAGCGCTTTTTTCAGCTCTAAGACAACTTCCTGTTCAAGAAGTGCTCTGCAAATCTTAAATCCTTCCTGATGCTAAGTTTAGCGCCTCCCCAGTTTCCCCTCGTAAGATCGGCCAGGTTATAGAGCTACCGATCGATCTCTTACTCACGATAGCGATTGGCTATAACCTTCAGCTCTATACGGCGCAGCACTATTCACAATATCAGCATTACACAATCACCGGCGTCGTGAGGTGGCGACGTCATGGTAGACTGAGCACATCGACGTAAATGAGATGATGATCATGGCTAGAGTTTCGGTTATGCTTATGATGTGTATACAGGTAGGTAGGTAATTTCAAGTATAAAAGGCCCAGAAGCTTCAGCAATTTCTGGAAGTGAAAATCAAAAGACACCAGGCAGTAACAACAACAGTCAAGCAGAAATAAATCCACCAATAACTAGGTACTTCAGAATTCATTTGAATCGCAAACATGCAGTGAGTTTAACTATCTAGAGTCGATAAGTTGATAAACACTGCGGTGGTTGACAAACTCCTTAGCAGCAATAACATCTCACTCCTCGGCTTTACTCTAGCCGTCCTCAGTACCCAAGTCCTGGGACGGTCCTGCCATCTCACGACTACCGTATATCATCGACAGAATAGTGCCTGCGGTTATGGCAGCTGCATCCCAGGAGATACGCTGTAAGTTCAAACCGACAACTCCAGGACAAGAGACTGGTGTGTGAGATACTAAGTCCATTAAACAGTGGTGGCAGTGGCGTGCTGAAGATCGACGACAAGATCAAGTGGGACGGCGACGGCGCCAACTACGACAAACTCAGTAACGGAGCTGGTGTTGACGTGGACGCCGACGGCTTGAAATTCCACATCGACGCGCTTGGCGTCCCAGATATCAAAGACAAGCCCAGCTGCAAAGTCCATATCGGCGACTACACCAACCTCGGCAAGGGAAAGGTAGACAACATCGGCCTCCCTGGTGTCGTCGGCAAGGATTTCGACTGCACCCATGATTGGAATTGTTAAAGCAATGGCGCCAATCTTGAATTTTAAGCACCTAGACACCATTGCGGCAGCGAGTTTGTGTGCGAATAGGGATTTGATGAGGCGGTGTTGTTATTTTCTATTTGTATAGCTCTTCGACATATTGTAAATACTCTAGGAACCTTAGTAGGTATATACAATGAAACTACTCCTCTATAAACTGACCACCTTACGCTACCCGTGCTAAGTTATATGGCATGCTTAGATGAAGGTCAAAGCGTATGAATACTAGGTAAACCCATTCCATTATCGAGCCAGGCGTTATTAAGAGCCGTGAACAACCTCAATAAGCGCGACCTTAAGCTAAAGTTCCGTATACTCCCCTCTAAAACATTCCGTAACTGAGAATCAATAGTCTCACTGTTTTTGTATACGCTCAGCTCTTACTTTAATATGCTAGTTTGACTAGAAAAATACGTAGACATCATATGCGAATAGCCTCATACACGGTACGTAGAAAATGTCTAATATATATATGCCGAGGTAAGGAGTGAGCTGTGTAAGGAGAATACATCTATATATATATCAGATGCATGTTGCCACACATAACTGACGTGGTATCCGAAAGAGAAGAAAGACTATAAACGTAGAGACACCAGACAATTAAATCAGGAATATTAATTCAAGATTACCGTGGGACATTGGGCACACTATCACTATCATCTCTACGACAGGAAATGGGGAGCACGCGAACCCCAATGTTGGCTTATAGTCTGACAACTACATCTTTGCTAAACTAGAAGGTGCCTATTCCAAGTTCCAAATGCAGAAGTGAGCCAATGACTATTGTAGTAGTATAGGAGAAAGTTGAATGAGATGTCACCGGAAAGTGGATCACTATAACTTATGTTGTTGGGATCTTTTGACCTATATGTGTGCACTAGCAAGGTAATTTACCATGTGAGGTAGCCTTCACATTTGCTAGTGCATATTTACTATCATGCTTCACTTAGTCGGCTGGTTGAGGCCCGGGGGAGACGGGATAGGATGTGGCTGAGCACGACGTTACCGACTGGGATCAAGGATGAAGGCAGATCTTCATTCGACGACACGAAGGTGCCCCACGAAGCTCATTAAAAGTCTTGGAAACAAAAAAGGAATGAAAAGACGCGACGATGCATCAAATCTCACCCAGTCTCAGTGAGACGCCATCCTCTTTCTGGCCGGTGACTCTCGAGACGACAACCAAGGCTTTGCGCGTAAAGTCAGACTCAAGGAACGAATACCTCGTCGTTCACGATGCGGTGGATACTCGAGCTCACAGTCGGAGCATTTCTAACTGCGTCAACAATCGCTGGACCAGCATCGCCGCGCGTTGTGAATAAGCGATACGTAGAGGAACGAAATGGGGTTCATTACAATGTTTTCGAGCATATCGCCACGAAGTCCAAGATGTCATTCGTCAAGAACTCGGGCATATGTGAGACAACGCCGGGTGTCAATCAGTACTCTGGATATATCACAGTGGGTGAGAGCATGAACATGTGGTTCTGGTAGGTTGGCATGATGTTGTCTTCAATTTCGGGATGGTAGAGCTGACATCACCTCCAAGGTTCTTCGAGGCTCGGGAGAATCCTCAAAAAGCACCACTCGTGGCATACTTCGACGGTGGTCCAGGTGCTGCATCTGAGTATGGGCTCTTCACGCAAATTGGACCTTGTCGTTTCGTCAATAACGAGACGACACCGTCTTTAAACCCATATAGCTTCAACAACTATGCTAACATGCTTTACGTTGACCAGCCGATAGGCACGGGCTTCTCGTATGGTAACGCCACCGCCAATTCCACCAAGACGGCTGCTCCGCTGGTGTGGAATCTGCTGCAGGCGTTCTACTCCAATTTTCCCGAGTATGAAAACCGCGACTTTGGTGTCTACACCGAGTCGTACGGCGGTCATTACGGGCCCGAGTTCGTGCGTTACATTCTCAGCCAGAACGCGGCCATTGCTCGAGGGAATCTCCAAGGCGAAGAAATCCGGATGGTGGCCCTGAGTATTAGCAATGGCTGGTTTGACGCCGGCATACAGGAGAAATCGAACATTGAGTATGCGTACAACAATTCGTACAGACAGCTCATCAACGAGTCTTTCTATGATGAGCTCCTAGATCGATATTACACCGAATGTAAGCCGCTGATTGACCAATGCGCGAATACTGGAACGACAGATGCTTGCTATGATGCTTGGTACTCGTACTTGAACAAGATCGAGCTCCCAATAGCAGCTTCTATGAGGGAGCTGTCTACCAACTATTATCTGGGCGACGTGCGTGACCCACCGTCAAGACCACCTAGTACGCACGTTGCGTATCTACAAAGACCCGACATCCAGAAGGCTCTTGGGGCGAGGGTGAACTATACAGATCAAGGGGGAGCCGCTAGTTTCTACCAGACAGGTGACGGTAAGACTATTCGGACTAACACGTCCTACCGTTAGTACTGACAAATATCTAGATGCGCGGTCATTTCTAGGCGAGCTCTCAGCCGTCGTACGGGCAGGCGTCAGAGTCGTTGTCTGGACTGGCGACGCCGACTACGTCTCGAATTGGCTCGGAACCCTGGAAGTGGCAGATGCAGTTGAATGGGAAGGGCAGAAGACGTTTGCGAACCAGACCATGGTGCCGTACACTCTTAACGGTACACAGAAGGGGTCCTTCAAGTCCTTGGACAATTTTGTTTTCATGCGCATTCTCGAGGCTGGACACAACGTACCATTCTATCGTAGGTTTCACCCTCGCCGGAGACGTAAAGATGAATTGCGGTTGCTAACACTTCAAAACTTGACGTAGAACCAGAAGTCTCGCTACAGATCTTCAAACAGACAATGAGTGCGAGTGGTTTGGTACCTACGTGAGATAACCATATGGTACCGTCTTGATATTGTACGGGAAAATCGAGGGTCATATTTATTTTGTACATATTTGTATGTCTATCAATACGACTTACAACTTTCGGCTTGTGGAGGACAGTGATTATAGACAGTGTTAAACTTGAAGCACTGTAGTCGGAGGCCTTGCTGTGATCCGCGATCGATATCTTCGATCACCTACGATACCCCTGCGATGATTCCTAACCGCAAATAGATCGATCATTCGGCTACTTACCGCCTCTGTTGCCTACATACAATCGACTCTGCAGGCAGGTCTTACAAATATTTACTGATAATGCAGGTGATAAGTGGCAGAGTCGCCGTTTGCTAGGCAGAAAGCCTATCACAACTCTTAGCTGTCATGAGTCTTTGCGGTCTGGAGAAGCAAAGCTCCGCCACTTTGACCATTGTGTAATACCCCCGCCGGCTGCCTACATGATAACTATATCACCGTCTCTCCTTATTGGGCAGGGCGCTCAGCCTTACCAGGTTCTTGGCCACAGCTATAGGCCTAGCTATTGCTTTCCGTTTGCAGTCCCACCCAATATCTGTAGCCATTGGCTCTACCTGCATATCTAGAGCTAGGCAGGCCGCTGGTCAGCACTACCGTCCCCCAAGGGGTACGGAGCTCCCGCGTCCTATATAGTCGGGCGGACGAGCCTGAACAACGAGCAAGATCTTGTCCCTCATTGCTTTCTCTTATTGTATGCCTAGGTAGTATCTACGTTCTCATATCTACACTTGTCTTCTCCTATATGCACCTCTTGTTCAGAGCTCTATTAGATAGCATTCACAAGTAAGATGGATGACGACAGTTCTATTGCCAGCTTTGAGGAGATTGGGACCTCCAATAGAGTGCTTGGGCAAGGCTTCGGGCCAGGCTTTGGGCAATGCTTCGGACAAGGCTTCGGACAAGGCTTCGCGCCGAGCGGGGAGGACATCAATATCAAGAAGCTGAAGTCCCTCATCGCAAAATCAGCCACCAATGGTGACAAGGCTACCGAGCTCGCTGAGGACGAGGTCCCAGATGTCTGCTATGTGCTTCAATACAAGGAGCCTGGTGGCAAGCTCAACAACGGTAAGCTATCCTTCCTGAGCAAGTCAAGATCTGTCTGCTAATAATGGTGTCCAGTGCGCCGTAGCAAGGAGCCCATCAATGTCCAACTCAACGATATTGATGAGAAGGGGGTATCCTCGACCAAGAAGTCAATACTCGAAATTGTAACCAAAGTCATGACCGTCCCCGTCAAAAAGAGACGACCGGCTTTCCCCCCTCCTCCGCTTCCTCATCAAGACTGGAATCCCTACGATGATCACGCCTTCCGAGAGACTTACAGGCAGAAGGAAGACGAAAACGAGGCGATAAGAATTGCCAACATAGAGGTAACCTCGATGGTAATCAACTCGGTCCATCTGATCAATGCTCTCAAGGCTGTGGTCGGATACTACCCGGGGAAGTCCTTCCTCGGAGACAGCGTTACGATCAGCGCACCATATCAGGTCCTGGTCCACAACTCGGGAAGCCTCGCTCGTTACAAAGTCAGCCAGCCGAAGACTCACGACGAGGAGTACGCCCTCACCACTGTCCGACACATCGACGTGCTTCTCAATTACCTGGACAAGTCCATGGGCGACATGATGCTTGAGGAACGAAAGCGGCACAACAGCAGCATTCCGTCCGCGACCTTCGACAACCTCTGGCTGATATTGAAGCCTGGAGAAGTCGTCTATGCTAAGCAGGACTACAAGTGGACTCCCTTCGTCATCTCTTGTGTCCACAATGGTTACTATAGCGATGATGGCCCCGTTTCCTACGTCGTCGACTGCTGGAATATCACGTATGTCTCAGAGAGGTTCTGCCGCACAATGCATTCGTTCAGCATCCAACCCTTCACCAGCGAGGAGGCCATCATGAACCTGGCTGTGATCCCTGCCCGTTTCTTCAAAGGTGAAGACGGCAAGATGGCTCCCAAAGAGGTTACCGCCAAGCAGATCATGCTCGGTAAGAAAGTGTGGGAACTATCTAAAGGACCAAGTTACAAGTCGTATGATGGCAGCCTGGTCGAGAAGGAACCCGACTTCAACTGGAATTACCCAACGAGTGCCACCGGCTATATGAGCGGTCGTGTTATCGTTGACTGTGCCGGATTCCAGCGGTACTCCGTAGAGTGCCCCGGAGAGAGTCGCCGCCGAGGACGCTCTCCTCCGCCGCCTAATCAACGCCCGCCACCCAAGGATCAGTTGCCCTACTTTGCCCCTAGTTGCGGCTGCAACGCCTGCAACAAGGTAAATTCGAAGGAGAACTTGAGTCCCTTTGCCTCATTCGAAGACCTCGATCCGACAACCGATGCCGCATCAGAGGTTGACCTTTACTACCTTGTCTTGAGCAAGGTACTCTCCGGATTTATCCTCGGAGAGCGGCGCTGGGGCCACTTCAACGTTGAACATCTTCGCGAGGTCGAGTTCGACGGGGATGCCTTCAATTATCTCGTGCTCGACGAGGAGATCAAGCTCACGGTCCGGGCTCTCATCGGCAAGTTTGCTAGCGCCAACGGCCGGGTCACCCCATGGCCGAACGACTTCGTCAAGAACAAGGGCCAAGGCCGGATCTTCCTCCTCCACGGGTCACCAGGCGTGGGCAAGACCTGCACGGCGGAGTGCGTCGCGGAGCTCACCCACCGCCCTCTGCTATCCCTCACGAGCGGTGACCTGAGCACCAACTCGTACCAGGTAGAGAAGAACCTCGAGTACTTCCTGCAGCTGGGCGAGCGGTTCGGGGCGATGGTGCTGCTGGACGAGGCGGACGTGTACCTGGAGGCGCGGCGGGCCAAGGACATCGCGCGGAACGGGCTGGTGTCGATCTTCCTGCGGGCGCTGGAGTACTACCGAGGCGTGCTATTCCTGACGACGAACCGGGTGCAGACATTCGACTCGGCCTTCACGTCGCGCATCCACGTGGCGCTGCACTACAAGGCGCTGGCGGACGCGGACCGCGAGAAGATCTGGCTCAACAGCTTCGAGCGGCTGGAGCGCGACAGCGCCGGCAAGGTGCACGTCAGCGTGGCGACGCGCGAGTACGCGTACGAGAGCGCCGATGTGCGCAGCCTGCGCTGGAACGGCCGTGAGATCCGCAACGCTCTGCAGACCACCGTCGCGCTGGCCGAGACCGAGGCCCTCGAGGCCGGCTGCGGCGACAAGGTCACCGTCACCGACCGTCACCTGCGGTCCGTCGTCAAGATGAGTCGCGGCTTCAAGAACTTCCTGCGCCGCCAGAAGTTGAAGGGCGACAATGGGTTAGAAGAGGATGGCGACGATGAGGAGCTGCCTGAGAATGACGGCCGTAGCCCTATCTTCGACAACTAGGCGGTGACAGTTCCTTCACTTCTAGTTCAGTGTTTGGGGTATTGGCTCTTATTGGAATTGTTGAGTGAGCTCTTTTCCTAGTAGGATTTCTCTCTTCCGGCGAGACGAATACGGTAATATTATGTATTAGGAAGAAAAGAAGAATGTTATCGAAAAAGAAATAAGAAGAAAAAACCCATATAATGATATATGCGGCTTAGATAGCCTAGGTACCCATAACAGGGGCAGAAATCATGGAATAGCTTCATGTAACCCTTCACTTATTATCATGAGCAACGATGCTCGAACCAAATTTTATATACACAGTCTAGGTTAGTGAAGCAAGTTAGAAGAGTATCCAACAATACTAGACACCATGATGACATGTACGAAGTGAAGTTAAACCTCGTGTAGCAGTAACAACTCGTTGTTACATGGTGGATCCTTGATAAGACACAGTAACCCTGACGGATCTATGAACCTTGTACCCGGTCCTGCGGCTAGGATAACACACATAAAGTCTAAGCGTATGTATGTACGTGGAAAGGTTCCAGAAAGGAATGTCTAAGACATCGGGCGATACTCGGTCTAATCATTTACGACCTGTCAAAAGATACCTTACAAAGAGATTCACAAATGAGCGGGTCCGACCTCGACGGAAGACCTCGAGATGACGGCCGAATCAGAATGCGAAATGTGGTATCTTGATGGTAACTATGTCTCCAGCATATTATCATGACCATTGACTTATTAGAGACGACTGCAGATGACGAGAAAGAAGGTTGGACATTCTCTCCTCTCCATCATTTTTACTCTTTATTCATCCAACCCCAAGTGGATATCCAAATTTTCCGTGTTGCGCTTTATTAGGTGAATAGGTATCATAACTCTCGCTGCTAACGCAGAACGCCGGGTGGTCTACTTCTAGTAACCAGACGACCTTCACAAAACTAAGCAGAGCGCGGACAGCGACGACCACGCTCGACCGCCCACCAAACTTAGACGGTCTCACGTGTAGTCTTGCCACGAGTCTGACGACCCTTCTCGGACCATGGGAAGTGGAAGACGGGGACGACGAAGAACGAGTTGCTACGATCAAGTTAATTATCGTTCGCCAATACGAACACAAGCAGCATGTCACATACCTGGAGTCGGCAATACCGGCGAACGCGTTATACCATGCCAAAAAGGCTGCGAGGAGACCGAAGCCACCACCAGCTTGGTTGAGTCTGGTGGCACTTTGAGTAGCACCGTTGGAATTGGCGAACGCGCCGCAGGATAGCATGAGGAAGGCAAGGTCAAGGGTGAAGAACAGCATGAAGAACATCACGGTCGACCGCAGCGTGCAGAGGAGCAGGATGAAGGTGAAGATGAACCAGCCGGCGAGGAAGAAGCCGAGGACTGACTCTACCTGAGCGGTACCCTTCTCCTCATAGGCGTCTAGAACGTGAAAGCCTGGAGTCAGGAGGATGGCGAAAGAGATCCAGAACCCGCCGTATGAGGATAAGGCGGTGGCGCCAAAGGTGTTGCCAACAGCCATCTCCCTTTTGTCATTGGTCAGCAAACGTGGTCGTAAACGAGGCAGAACTGTCATGTTTCCGCCAGTTTCTTTTCATCGTCGTTACTCACCACATGCCAGCCAATAGCTGGACGAGACCACCATATCCGTAAGCAAGGGACAAAGCGATATTCTGATCGGTGATGCTTCGGGCGTTAACGTTGACGAGAGACAGGACGAAGGTGGTCAGGGCGAAGGCGGAGAGACCGAGCGGCGCGGGATTGGCGAACTTGCGGTGCTCGATGGGCTTGTATAGACCGGGTTGGAATTCACCACCGAAGGCAGGGAGTCTGGCATCTGGACCCGAGTGGGCGTGGTACAGCGGGTTGCCGCCATAGTCGTACCGTTGAGTGGCCGAGGCGCCATTGGGGTTCGCGCCGGTGGTTGCGCCGCCGATGTCCTTCTCGGCCTCGGTAGTGGGCGCTGGATGAAGCTCGGTGGAAGCCATCGCGAGAGGTGTGAGAGTGAGTGACTGACTGACTAACCAACTACCTCCTTTATAGCTTGGAGTTTTACGGTAGTTGTAAGTGGAGCCGACTTATTAGTTCCTAAGTTTTCTGTCCGCGACTAAGAAAAGGCAGAAAGGAGTCCTGGTAAGAGAGCGGGACACGGGGAGAGCCAATGGTTTAAATAAGAGCACGGAAAAGATTGACGAGGGATGGGGAAGGTCTGGGGGGGAAGGGAATGTGTGGGTACGGAGAAATGATGATAGAGGACTAAGCTGTAGGGTTTGTACATGGACGGCATGGTACTCTTGGTGCTTCATGCATAGCCAACGGTGGGGAAAGAGAGAAAGGAGACAAGGGTAGGTGTTATTTCACTCCACATGCACCTCCTCATCAACACTAGGTACCTAAGCTTGGCTGGCTTGGGGTGTCTTTCACCTTTAGTGTATGATCACCGATTGGTACCTTCTCCGGGGTAAGCTACCCCAGTAAATTCAAACTATCACCCCCAGCTTGCTTCTACATAGGTACATACCAACAGCCTGGGGTTACATCCATGTTCCTTTTTCGATCGAATGTTGTTGGATCAAGACAAAGATAATGACGATGCGCCCTCTCGGTTTGTTCGGGTTCTGGCCCTGACTTTTCCAAGATACCGTGCCTAAGCGGATGTGGTAGATGAAAATCAACAAGTTAGCTAGCAGTAGCCAGCCAGCTAAGCTTACCTATGTTGTTTCCGCTTCACCGGAAACCCCTTTTTACTATGGTATGTAATACAGAGTGTTTGAATCAGGTGGTTCGACGCTAAATAAGGGTCCCGGCATTCTGGAAGCAGAAGTGATCGATTAAAGAGCGGGTGCTGGCCACCTATACAGGTTAGAGTCTAGACGGGTCCGGACGAATGGTTTGAATTTACTAATGGAGCTGGCTCACTGGAGAGATTCTCACTAGAAAGACTCTCACCCCCCTGCTAGACTTCCTAGTCCTAAATCCTCTAGCGCTTCTTCCCTGCCGCGCCGGAGAAAAGGGACGAGATTCCAGTCCACTGTTCAGACTAGTTTCATTTCCCATGATTTCCGTGAGGTAATCTGCTGAGACGAGGCGCTTGGCTAATATGTGTTAGGTCATTACTATCTATGTAAATCAATCCATCACTCTGGGTCGACTCCCTCTCTGGTATGTGCCGTCTTTTCACTTTTTATCGTGTCAAAGCATCATACGGCAGAGATAGGAGATATATTCTCTCAGTATATGTGAAGAAATGCATCTCGTGCGTCCCACACATAGTAAGCAGACCATATCTGAATTCTGACTTGACGAGAGGGAGGGACGGTGCAACATGATGCAACCAGAACTGCTGTAGGTTACCGGTAGCCCGGAGGAGCCGCATGTACCCTCCAAGCGAATTCTCTTTTGAGATTGATTAGGGGACTAGACGTAAGCAAACAAGGGATGCGAAGAGTCGGCCGTCGCAGTCCTTTGTAATGATTTTAAGTGTAATGGCGATATTAGCTGGGCAGGGCAGGGCGGGGCTGAAGATGTACCTACCTTCAACGGTAAGGGCTCCGGAAATGTACTGTACTGGTTGGTGCTATTTAACGCATGCATGTCTGATATAGCTTACGATTGGCTGCAGTGTTCTCTATGTATGTCAGCACTATTAACCGAATATCCTTTCCAATCTCATGTTTACTACTACTACATAGTACGTATGTATTATCCTCTAGTGGTCGTCGTGTAGTCGAATCATTTGAATTAGTATAGCCCTCCATAGAGGTGAGATGACAATGATATATGACATTATACTACAATGCGCCGACAGGTTGGATTCATGACATATTTTCTCCTTTTTTTATATTTAACGCTCGGTGTTTTCGTATTTTGATAACGTCAATGGATCCAGATGATCTTAGCAATCGCCTTGAACTTGGTACACAAGCGCTAGAATCCCACCGTCAGATTAGGTTACCTATAAGCCGGGACCCTAAATGTACCTAGGTACCAGGTAGTTAGTAAGTTTAATTGTCTACATAGGCCTATCATTCTAGTCCACGCTTATATCTACATATGTAAGTCGCTATGAAATACTTCTAAGGACATAGCACCTTAGGCAGAGTTAACAATAACAAGACAACAGACAAAGATCGTCCCACTAAATACCTACATAGGTAAATATTGGGGTGTAGCAGTTAGATCATAGTTCGGTATCGTGCTAAACCAAGAACACTCTAGGATCGGCTTAGGAGAAGCGAAGCTATCCTTCCCCTCATGACCTCCACCATCATCATTTGATCTCCAAGATTCCCCAAGACTCCCCCAAGACTCGAGTAGTTCTTTGTACATGCGTACCTAGAACTTCCACCGCCCCTAGTGTTACTTGTAATTGGAGGCCGAGGCTGTCTTATCTGGCCACTTTTACGGATTAGGCTATTCCCTTCGAGCGGACACCATGGACAACATTGGTACGAGTTCAAAGAGGATTCTCGGATCACCTGAACTTAGCCCTATGCGAATGCCGTGACCTGTCTTGGAGAGTCTTGGACGCCGTTGAGACATGGCTGCTTGCTTGGCTGTTTTCGGGCGTTTGCCTTACCCCGGATTATACCCCACAGTCTCACGGAGCTGAGGAAGCTGAGAGAAACGCGTGGATCGCATGTATTGACTGCTCTTTACCGAGCTCTATTCTCGGCATTTCCACACGTCTTTCGAAGTTGGAAGAGATATCGTACTTACCTAGGGAATCGTTTGCATGAAGAGGGCGAGTTTATTTCGTACACAGATACAATTTCTCTTACTAATCGGAAATGACCATAGTAGATTCGATGCTGGTCTAATGCAATGTCGGGATATTGCAGAGTCGCATCTTGAGAGATCTACCCCTGTTCCTATGTTGCTGTTCCTCATCAAACTATATCTTTTGTCAACCAAACATATTAAGAATATCGCGTGAGCGACGCGTTGACTGTCAGATGCGTTAGATCTAAAGCACAATAGCCCCCGCAATAGTCAGGACTCATGCGTTATGCCCCCGTTGTTTGCTGTACGTGATGTTGCATAGATTACTCGCATGTTGCGCTTCGTGTGATATTTCTTCGGTTTGCCTGTCACCTTAGATAACGAAACACCGCTTAATATATTCGTTGCATATATTGATGACGCATTTGGAAGTATAGCTGAAAAGATTGTACATACAATGTTGCTATACCGATGTAGTTTGTTCAAGTGATGACTGTATTTGGGAACGTGTACTTATTTCCATCTCTTAATATTTCACAGTAAGGAGACGTTAGGTATTTACTTCGTAGGTAGGTAGTGAGTTTATCCCTTCTAACAAAACCCCCGTGGTTTGAGCCTCACCTTTCCGTGCAGGCCCGAGTCCAAACTGAGCTTCTCAAGCAACAACGGGTCACGCAACAACAAATAGGAAACATGCGGCACAACATCAAACCCAATTGACAGGAAGCGTGTGAGCAGATAGATTGAAGCCTCATAATCAGGCCTCTCTACCCAATCGTATATGCGGATTCCCGTTGCTCACCACCTGCCGCCAGAGTATCACAGCATTAGAATCCTGCAGTCCAAGGGCAATTCGGCCTTACCGTGGTGCTTATTGGTACGCGGTACGGACGAGGCCAACCCAAAAGTCCGTACAGGGGAGCACCGCAGTTCGTGTTGACCCCTAGTGCTGGGTACATGTAGGGAACCTCGGCTGACATTAACCGGCTTTTCCGCTGATATGGGCTTACAGTACTTCGATCTTCGTCCTTTACTTATATAAGGATTTAGGCTTTGCGTATTTATCCAGAGAACAGTCCATGCAGGATAAGTTAAAACAACCACTAACGGCACAACAGCGACGGCTTCCGTGGGACACAGGTAGGGGTCCTTCGATTACCCTAGACTCTGTACGAGAGACCCCTAAAAGCCACGATCTAGGAAACTGAATGTATTGGGGAGAACGTGAATATTATTCATGCTAGCTACATACCCGCTATGCTGGCTACCGCAGGTGGCTTGCGGGCCGTATGTCGTAGGTAAATTACCCAATTACACTAATCGTGCTACGGTAACCCTCTCCCTATCCGACATGATCTAACGATGAATGGCCACGGGTCTATGCAGTATGAGTATCTATCAAGAGGCATAGAGAACAGAGGCCAGTGTTCGGAATCTTTTCATGAGTGGTAGATGGAAGGTGAGTTTCATGTTCAGAAAAGCGAATACAGCTAGCCTCGGGGGTAAGATAGATATGCGTGAGGGCTCCGAAGAAGTCCTCGGCGATCTGAGACTTTCAGGTTGGAGATGGCGCAAGGACAGAAAGTTTCCGAGCATGCCTCAATCCATGGAGATATCCTCATGGTCGTTATCACCTCCCCGAGGCTCGTTCATGTCCGGCATCCAACCCTTCGGTCTCTCATTACCTCGAACCGTGATACTATATCCAAGTCTCTCTACCTTGAGCACCTGTTCGATCATGATGCTCGACTTCTTGGAGTAGGTGCCCGGCTTCCCTCCAACGGGTGGACAGATTTGCAGCATGGAGCTGACGTCCTGCATGTCGCTTAGAATAGTCCGTTCGGCTGCGCCTTTGGTGCCTAGTCCTGGCATGCTTCCGCTCAGGGCGGTGACAGCGATGGCGAAGCGCATCATCTCGCCGGTGAGATCAAAAATGCCGAACACGTAGTCTGAGGGAGTCAGGGCTATATTGAGAGGAAGAGCCTGCTCCACTTGCGAAGGTGTGATGAGCGTCTGGTGCTGAAGGTAGTGGGAAAACGAGATGGCCTCGACAAACTCCTCTAGACAGATGAGCGGGTAGCGGTAGCGGTTCATTCCGGCCACATCAGATTGAATAGTGGCTAGGAGGCCAGCGATCTCCTTCAAACGGTCCTCTACATCAGCTTGAATCTTTGGGACGAGTGGCTGGTTGAGCTTGCGGATACTGCATAGTTACATGTGAGCTAGGGTGAAAGGAATGTGAGCAACTCGGGCTTACCGTTGCAGTAAGAAGATACTGTTAAGAAATGAAAAGATTAGTAACCAGAAACGTTTTAGGACTTAAAGACAAATAGAGGAATTCAGACTCGCATCTTCTTGCTAAGAGCTGTGACATCGCGTGAGACTTTGCCAATCTTCATGCGGCGGTCGTGATGCTCATCCAACTCGTTGCGGAAGGACTCGAACATGGAAGTGTACGCGTTGCGAGGCATATCTCTAGCAGACCTATTATCGCTACCCTTCTCCTTGCCCTGATGATCTCTCTTAACACCACCAGCCATGGCGCGACCTCGGTCTTGGGGGACAACTACTTGAGGCATGTGTTGAAGTTATGATGATGAACCTACAAAGTGGTAACTATGTACTTGTAACTTTATAGCTTCAAATATATAGGTTTGTATCTATAGGTAGCGTGGTAAGGCTGTTTCGATGTTCTTTGGCGGGGCAATTGCTGTAGCTGTAGCAGTACCAGTACCGAGTGACCTATATAGGTTTAGCCGAGGAAGAACCGTTACCTTTAATACTGCTGATACTGTACCTCTCATTTACACTATCTCATCATGAACTACCTAACTCATCTTGAAAGTACCTCCTAACTAAGCTTATAATTGGATATTAAAACATGTTTGTGCTTGTACACTTGAAGATACGAACAGCCCCCAAATAGAGTCGGACGACATTCAGTTCGGATTCACGAGTGCTAGCCCCTCCTCTCATCTCATCTCGATTCAGGGCCATAGGGAATCACACGAGAAAAGGGGTTAGAAAGAAATGGCATCCTATATAAAAGCCGTCATCTCGCGGCCCCTCCCGCTCTTCACAGCGGCGACCGTCCTGCGCGCCGCCATGCTCGTTTACGGACTGTGGCAGGATGCCAACTCGCCGCTCAAGTACACCGATATTGACTATCTGGTATTCACGGACGCCGCGCGCTTCACCTTCTCGTCCGCGTCCGCCTCGCCGTACACGCGTGAGACGTACCGGTACACGCCCCTGTTGGCATGGCTCCTGTACCCGACCACGTGGCCAGGCACCTTCTGGTTCTCGTTCGGCAAGGCCTTGTTCGCCGCCGCCGACCTGCTTGCCGGTTACTTGATCATTCTCGTGCTGCGGGGACCGCATGTGCGTATGCCAACGGACCGCGCGTGCGGATACGCGAGCATCTGGCTGCTGAACCCTATGGTGGCTACGATTAGCACGAGGGGCAGCTCTGAAGGATTACTAGGTGTGCTGGTCATCACCTTGCTGTGGGCGGTGCTTGAGCGGAAGGTCACGCTTGCGGGCGTGCTACTAGGGCTCGGGGTCCATTTTAAGATCTATCCTTTCATCTACGCACCGGCGATCGTGTGGTGGATGGATGCAGAGCAGATTGGTAGGACGCAGGAGGCAAAGAGGAAGGGTCAAGGGAGTAGAGAGCAAGCAACAGGCGTGTTGGAAAAGGTCGTGGCATTCATTACACCGGAGCGTATCACGCTCGCACTTGTCAGCCTAGCCACGTTCCTGGCCTTGAATCTCGTCATGTATGCTCTTTACGGCATGCCGTTCCTAACACATACCTTCTTCCACCATATCACCCGGATTGATCACCGCCATAACTTTAGTCCCTACAACACTTTGCTATACCTTACGTCGGCACAACCGAATTCCTCGCGGTTGAAGGTCGAGTCTGTGGCATTTGTACCTCAACTCCTACTGTCGACTGTTCTCATCCCCTTAGTTGGGGCTAAGAGAGACTTACCGGCCACGATGCTCGCGCAGACATTTGCTTTCGTCACATTCAACAAGGTCTGCACAAGCCAAGTATGATCTGTCCCTCACTTACTATACTTCCCATCCCTATCACGCCGCTGATGTCCCCAACCTTGCCTTAACAGAACTATCGTCATTGATTAAGCGAATTTGTCTAACCTAGGACTGTAGTATTTTCTCTGGTACATGGTCTTCTTACCCTTGTACCTACCCAACTCATCGCTCCTCCACAGCCCGCGTCTCGGTGTATCGGCCCTCGCGCTCTGGGTTGCCACGCAGGGGCTCTGGTTGCAGCAGGCATATAACCTCGAGTTCCTCGGCTTAAGCACGTTTATTCCGGGCCTGTGGGCAGCCTCCCTAGCATTTTTCCTGGTCAACTGCTGGATCTTGGGCATAATTGTCGATGATCTAGGTGGAAGTCCCGAGAGTAAGATAAAAGCGAGTTAGATGAGAGAGAACTCGGGTTACACAGTGATGGATGCTTCCCTGGGATTATCATGTACGATGGAATTATTAAATAGAGGGTCAGACCGACATATCTGCTTAAGAGGATACATCTAAGCTCAACAATCGAGTTGAAATCCAGCACGAGCAGTAGAGAACGAGGCTTAGGTCCGTGATGAGAAATTAAACAAACGCTTGGATACCGTGAACTAGGTCTCGATCAAATATTTAGATGCCACAGTAACTAATGACGCGAGGCTCGACAGAGCAAGGAAGGCTTCAAGCCAGCTCAAGCCATGAAACTACAGAGTTCCTGCTATAGCTAGTTGAGATACTTGCACATAGATATGGACGAAGACTTGGACCTCCCTCTCTGTTTCGTTCTCAGATCTCATCGAGGTAGACTCTGATAATCTAAGTTCATCCGCGTTGATATGTTAAGTGAATTCGTCGATTTGATATCAATTTACCTCGTCAGTACCCAGTATACTACTCTAGTTATCTATGCCGATTGACGACTCGCAGCTCCACTCATGATTCTGGGTCTCTTTCCTCACGAACTCGAGTTCTTTTTCAGATCAAGAAACCAGACGCAGAATACTTCTGGTAGTGAGTTTCTTCGCCTACGACTCTATGTTACACCCTCGTGAATATGGTAGGCTATTCACTAACATAACGGACCCCTATGATGTGAACTCGGTACGCCAGTCGAATAGAAAAAATCAATGCGGTGGGTATTATTCGCCTCCTGAGAGTCAATCCTGTTCTTCCTCTCCTGAAGATCAGAGTGCTAGTCAAATACCCCCCTACCATGCTTGCCTATTAGCACAAAATAATATATGCCCGTCCCTTCCAGTTTCCGCAACTCCGCATGAAGTGGCCTTCCTAGGTATCAATGGCCTCCACCCTGCCTCGCATATAATATGAATCGGCGATGTACATCTCGCCGAGCAATACACGTGATAGCCACTGTCCATGTCGCCGTCGTTTTGCCACGGAACGGCGTTACAATTTGAAGATTCACATAATAGCGACGCCGCTCGAGAGCATGGCGTAGTTGGCCAATTTAAGGGAGAGCACCCGTGATTTCGGGAAGTCGGGGTTGATAACCAGTCGGCCTTCTTTGTTGTAGCCGACCTCGCCGAAGCTCTCTACCATCTCCTCGAAGCGGATATCGGGTCGAATACGGTTAATTTCGGCCACGATTTCGTCGCTCCACACTCCAGAACACCAGCCGTCCCTAATCATAAAATAGGGGTTAAGAGGCGGCACCGGTGAGTCTTTAAATACTATTAGTATGATGAAATCTAGGACTTGGAATGGGACGGGGAGAATACGTGCCGAGATCAACATATCGAATTCTCAGTAGTTCCACAGACTTCAAGCGTTCTAAGGCGCGGATACCACCCAGCACGAGTTGTTCAAAGGCTGCAATAAAATGCATGTCAGTAATGCCCGAGCCTGACTCGTTCCACTGAGCGTTCTGTCGGCAGCAGTTCTTGACGGTGAGATCTATAGTCTTAAGTCGAGTGGTGCGAGGATCGGAATACTTCGCGAGCATGTCAAAGAATCCGTGGCATACGCGTCCGGTGTAGGAAAGATGCTCTAGATTACTTGCAGCCTTTGCCATCTTCTCGCACCAATGAAGCTGCTCACAGACCTTGAGATAGTAAGGCGGACACGCCATTTCTCTGCGGTAATCACACTCAAGGCAGAGATTGAGACTAGTGATCTTTGGATCGAGACACTCGAGTGTGCTCGCCATACTAAGGTAGCTCTTCGATTTCGGCTTAGCATAGGTGCCATGCCACTCTTCTAGATTCGGCAACGCACGCGAGATGACTTCCCAATCCTTCGGCTGCCGGATGATGTTCCATTGGCCTTTGACAATCAACGTCCGGATCGACGAGATTTCGGGCAACCCTCGGGCAACCCATGAAGGTCCAGCAAAGTTGAACTTCACCCGCGGTGCCTTCTTCCTCTCCCCGCCCTCGAGCGTCATGACACGTGCCTCCGGAAATTGCATGCTCGCGAGATAAAATATCTCTTCGAGTGTCGAGTTGTCCGTAGGCAGCGCATAGGTTGCGCTGGCGATCCCCTCGGGAGAAACAGTCGGTAGAGCAAGCGACGTGTCTCCGGGGGTAGTTGGGTGAAACTTAGGTTGGAAGACAGGGAACCAGATCTCAATATGCTTCACATACGTTCTGAGGTGAGGATGGGACACAAAGAAGGCCATGACATCGTTGCTACAATGCACTGTTGCCTTGAGCTTGATATGTCGATAAAGCCGTTGTTGGATCAAGTCCCTCCATAAGGGACAGACGAGGGCTAGGTTAGACAATTCCTTCCTCCGTGAATGTCGCAACGCGGTACTCCAACTTCGGGCGTTGACGCTCGGGATTTTGAGAGAGCTCGGGGATGTGGTTGAGACGCGATAGCCGAATATGTGATCGAGAATGCATTCGTGGATCTCTGCTGGTAATTGGGCTAGGGTCAAAATCGGGGTTTGCTCAACTACCACCAGCGGTGAGACTGGGCTAACGACCATACAATCATCGAAGCTGAGGCAGTCCGGTTGACACGTCAAACAGCGAATGTCTGTTTGGCCTTGCTGGGCATTGGGAAAGGGCGTACTACTAGGGCGCGTGGGAGGTACGAAGTCGTTGGGTTTGGGCTGTTCTAGAGGTGGACTTGCAGGGCCCGGGGTGACCGGTGTCGACGTAGCTGTCATGATAGCTGTTAACTCGACGGTTGCAGTGCCCTCATCCTCATCTTCGTCCCGGTCGATGGATATGTCTCTCTGCAGGTAATGTTCTCTTGGAAGGTGGAGGCTCTGAGAGTGAGCTTCGAACGGATTTGCCGTCACCATGTCGCCATTGTGAAAGGTGGCAGAATCCCTGGTGCCCAAGGTAATCATATTAAAATCCCAAATCCGATGCAATCAATTACGAGATAGTCACCCTCATGTCAGGTGGTTCCGATGGTGCACCGACTACAAAGAAATCGGTCCTGGAATTCGGGATCAGGTGTCTCGGGCTGTCGGGCAGTGCGGGTGCCTTCAGAGGAAGCGGGGAGCGGCGCCGATATTTGACAATTATCACGAAAGGAGGATCAATCGAGGAGACGATGGGCTGGCAAGGCGTTCAATGCCGGCGGTTAGGTTATCTAGTAGGTCAGATGTCGAACAGTTCCGATAAGGATAGCGCGAGTGGTCTCCTTAAGAGTAGGGTTATGACAGGTATCGTCCGGGAGATAGGTTCAAGTCGACTCTGGGTTGGTCGCGTGCTTCGACGTTTGAGGGAAGAGTCGGTATACCGAAGATGAGATTGAAGAAGGGCCACTGACTGTTGCCCAAGGAAAAGGTTGACAAGTGGTACGGTGGAGTAGTACGTTGTTTGGCGGTTGGGTATGTGGTTGTTGCTACGAATGGGCTATTTTGGGTCGATTGTTCGAACTCGAGATTCACGGGACGATGGAGAAGTGAAAAGATTTCGGTGTATGGCGTTGCAGCAGTCACAAAAGTAAGTAGTCGAATTTGAGATGATGCAAAATGGAGGACGTGGACAGATTTGCCGGGGAGGGGACTTTTACATTGGCATCAATTTACATGCCGTCCGGGTTACGACACGGCGGTACCGGGTACCTATACTAAGCTAACCTTGTATTGTACTACATTACCCAACTGTTATCACTTCCTAGATTACGCTTGTGACAACGCACTCCTGCCAGCTTTAAGATTAGACTACCTACCAGGTACTTTGTACCTACGAAGTATATATCCTGGACATGCGCTACATCTTCCATCCTTTTTTTCTCTTCCTTTCTTCCAAATACATATACCAACCTTGTAGACCCATACTAAGATAATATGTACATACCCATTTAATAGACTTTGTAATATTTGAGGCGGTCCAGATATCTTCAAGTACCAGTGTCTTGTACTATTCCGCGCTAAATGTTGGTGAATTTCATGTACAGTGCAGTGTGAATGTGCGATTGTACCGCACGTACTACTACTTGAGGCACATATATTCAAGTCATTCAATGCATGGCTTCAATGTTCCCGCTGCGTGCCCAGGTGCTGTCAGTTTGCATTGGAATAGCCACCGCGTAGTACCTTCTAGGTATTCATACCAACCCACGTGTACATGCCTATGTACCTCATATATGCGCTTCCAGGTTGCCAGGGCCCTGCTGGCGCCTGCCATTAGGCTTTAAGTGGACCAGACACTTGCAGCAGATCGTCATTCGACAGCCCAACCGAACAATCCCTGGTCTGCGGACGTCCCTGAGTGGATACGCATCGGAATTACTTGCATGAGTGATGAGTGGCTTGAGTGTAGGTAGTTTGCGCTCCTTTGCGCCTCGTCTTGCCTTGTGTACACCTACCTAAGAAAATACATCAGCCTTCCACCGCCTCTTTTGGAGCGAGTCTTGACAATAGTAGACATGACTTGACATTACCTATTCATCTAAGCCGGGGACTTGTCAGATGCTGCCATAATGTACGCTACCGATTCATGACAAAAATACATGCAGCTAATACTACGTGGTTCGGCAACCGAGGTTGACATCTTGCATAGGTAGTGCTGTCTAGCCTTGTCTCGGTCGAATCTCGACAAATTGTCTCTGGAGTAGTGGACCACTCTTTGGATGACAATCCGTATTCCCTCATTATCTATAACATGAATAGGATGCCGACCTCAAACAATAGGGAGTCGAGGTTTATATACGTACGTAGCCGGCATAATAGTAACGATATGATGGTACCATTTCCTTAGACTGGACAAGAAGGTATTTGAAGCCTTCAAGCTCACACGATTCTGTATTGATGGAGACGATGCATACGTGTGTGTTAGATAGGTATCATGATTCGTTGCCTGTACTCGGAGAAACAGGTCCTTTGAATATTCAGGTTAGTAGATATCTCTCCTATTACATCGTTCAACATCTGACATAGAGATTTATCTAGTAGGCTTCCATACAGCTTACCTAAAGAACCCAGCTACATATGTAGGTAGTGCTGTTCATTTGGATGGCATTTATCAATGATGATTTTATTTTATACATTCTGCACATGTAAATGAATAGATGTAAGTGATTGCCTCTGGACCCTTACTCATTAGCGGCTCAACTTGTAGATTGGGCTGTCAATTAATGTGTTGTTTCACAGCATTAGTCTGACCAATCAAACATTGTCATCGTTGAAACGCCCCTCCAATGTGAAATCTCGCTATTGCTCTAAACAGCTTAACCTGATAGCCCCTAATACAGGTAGTTGTGGGGAGCCATCGGACAATTAATACCCCCGCGTCGATTGTCTTCTTGGATTCAATTCAATTCAATTCACCAACATCAAATCCACGCCGGCATGGTTTCAACTATCACGTCAGGCTTCATCCAAAATCATCTAGAATTAAAGGCTCACCAATATGCTCTTCGGTCAACAGTATCATGATATACGCATAGCCAGTTATATGAGACCTTGTTGAGATCAAGAATTCTAACTTACACCATCTATCAACATTGATATGTTTGTCGCATTTGTAGCCTTGATAGATCCTCTCGCTTGACCCTTTTACGAAATCGCTAATTTCCCAAAATAGTCCCCTACCTCATCTAGGAGTAGCCGCAAGATGGGTCCATACGTTCCCCAGACGTCTTCGGAGTACCACCGAACCCAAGTACGGAGTCACCTCCCGCTTACGGCAATCGTGATTCGGAG
The DNA here is from genome assembly GCA_022578875.1 of Hypoxylon crocopeplum. NCBI lineage: Eukaryota > Fungi > Ascomycota > Sordariomycetes > Xylariales > Hypoxylaceae > Hypoxylon > Hypoxylon crocopeplum. Next base: position 632,524 of record MU399573.1, read on the forward strand.
GGATCAATGATAACCTTGGTAGATCCCTACTGTTGTGAATCGGTGTTTGCCAGCGATCATGACCTACCAGCGGACATGTGTTTACATACGTCTGCTATCTTCGCCACAGCCTTCTTCATGCGCCATTAACAATGGCGGGAGTGATCCTAGAGGATCATTCGCATTGCGCACGTTAACAGTACAGTACCGGCCTCACCCGATCCTCTTTTTATTTGAACTTTCGACAGCCTATCATGACCGTAAAACTTTTTGTCTGATGGACACTCTGTGAACGATATCGAGATTTGGTTGAATGAATTCCCAGAACGAGGTCATCGAACGATGCGCTTCGAAGTTCTACGATCTGACTGAATGCACCCTTTGCAATACAACTGATCCTATTACGTCGTCATGCCCCGATCGTACCTGGTGGTTGACCCTGCTACTTTCCCAGCTAGCCTGTGGCAAGCCTTTGTTTGGGATTAACAAACTGATGAGGGTGCGCGAGGCGCTCCAAGCCCCTGCTCTTGTGGATCGACGCGGCGCTCCAGGGGCTGGACGTTTGACTTGGCGGTACTTGGCGCCTATGGTGGGAACGAAGATCCATCTACTCACCAGCAAATTCGTACGCCCCAGACAAGCATCTCGAGAGCCTCTTCCTGCATGCTCTGCCGAGAAGAGCGCTGGCCATCCATGCTTAAGGGGTCGATCATAATGGGGCATACCTTCCGGGGCTCATATCCATCTCAATGCGGCCGGCAGACAGTCCTTTAAAGGACATTTCCCACATCTCTTTCCCTGCTCATCTTCTCACGATATCTCGTTCTCTTCAAGCACTCCCTCTCATATTTTATTTCTTCTTGTTCCTTTGGGTGGGGCTCACTTCTTACAAAGACGTAGCATCTGGCAGATTGTGAAGGTGCATTATACTCGTCTTTGTTTGACCTCGACAGTCATCTCGCACCGTCTTCCTATTCGATTCCACACCACCACCCTTGTACATATTCTTCCCAACTCACCTTCGAATCAGAGATTCGCCTACCATTCTTCTCCTACTCACCCTTCTGTGAAGTAGTGTTGCGGTGCATTTTGATTCCTAACACCTCGGCATTCGTTTTTTTCAACATCTACACCAGTACATATCTAGGTACCCTTCGATTTCGAGAGACACTCTCGGCGCTCAAGACGAGTATTTTCAACACATTCTTTTAGACAATCCTCGATTTGTCTGGCACAAAGGAGGGTATATAACTATCAATCTGATCCTCTCTTGATTCATCAACATGGCGCCTAGTCTTACGAGAATCCTCACCGCTCTCCTCGCCCTCTCCCCGTTGGCCACAGTCGCGTCCCCGTTAAATATATGGCGGCCTTCCGCAGAGGCCGGGACATCTCTCGGCGTCTTCGTCACCAATCCCGATTCCACCGACGTGGTTCCTAACTCATACATCGTGGTCTATCACAAGAACTACACCGACGATGAAGTTGACGCACATCAAGCATCCGTCAAAGTAGCCGCTACCAAGCGCAACGTGAACAAGCGTGGGCTGAATGGCCAGCTCCTCTCCACACGGGTCCGTACCTTCGCCATGTCGGGATGGCGTGCCATGGCTCTGGACTCGGATGATCTCATGATGAATGAGATTAACAACATGGCTATGGTCAAGTACGTCGAGGCCAACACATACGTCAAAGCTGCTGCTCTGGTGAAGCAAGTCAATGCGCCCACGGGCCTAGAGCGGTTGAGCCACACGAACGCGGGCGAGACGGGCTATGTATTTGACGACTTGGCTGGCGAGGGCATTACGGCCTACGTTGTGGACACTGGGATCATGACTACGCACGAGGATTTCCAGGGCCGTGCTACTATGGCTTTCAATGCTGTCGAGGAAGAAGAGGTATGGATAACCCCAACCTACACTTATGTCGATTCTCGTACCGCCGGAAGAAGGGGCCGCACACCAATAGGTTCGAGCTAACAACTACAAATAGGCAACGGACCTGAACGGACATGGTTCCCACGTTTCAGGCACAATTGGTGGCGCGACATTTGGAGTGGCCAAAAATGTGCAGTTGGTTGGCGTGAAAGTCTTGAACGCCCAAGGAGGTGGCACCAACGCCGATGTGATCGCCGGCCTCAATTTTGTTGCATCGGACGCTCCGAAGGGGAAATCTGTTATGAACATGTCCCTTGGTGGTCCCGTCTCCCAGGCCGTCAACGACGCTATTGAGCGCCTCTTTTCCAACGGTGTCGTCCCCGTCGTCGCCGCTGGAAACGAAGCTCAGGATGCCGCCAACGTCTCTCCAGCGAGTAGCCCCAACGCCATCACCGTGGGTGCCATCGACCAGAGTAACGACAGGCGTGCAAGCTTCAGTAACTTTGGACAGGTCGTTGATGTGTTTGCTCCCGGTGTCGATGTGGAGAGTGTTGGTATTTCGAGCAATGATGCTACCGAAGTCTTGAGCGGTACTTCCATGGGTATGACTTTCCTTTTCTTTCTTGGCCACTCGGCTTAATACCGTGATGGGATCGTTTATAAAGATATAGCTAACGAAGACTACAGCCTCGCCACATATTGCTGGCCTCGCAGCCTATCTTATGGCCCTTGAGGGGATTACCGATGCCACAGCGGTTTCAGATCGCATCAAGGAACTGGGCGCTGCTACTGGTGCCAGTGTCCGACGGAACGCCCAAGGCACCACCGATGTTATTGCTAATAACGGAAACCTCGAGTGAGGGCATATTCACTAGATCCTCCGACGGTTATCTTTAGGGGCAATCGTCCACGACGTCACTTTCTGCATATGCGATATCCTTTAAGCCTGCTGTTATCAGTATTTAGCGAAGCATCACATCCAATATCCAATAGGAAGCAGCGATTTCGGAGGAAAGTGAAGACCTGTTCGGGGTCATGTTGATTTGGGAAGATCATGAGTGCCGATCACGACATTATTCTTGATATAGACCAGCGGTGCGCAATATAGAGACGAGACGAGAGAAAAAGAACGGATCATTATTATTGGGCTACGTGCGTGCTAACGGTTTGGTCGAGAAGCATCATGGTTGTTGTGTATATTTTTAGGAGGTAGATACCCTGCCAAGTACATATTAAATCCAGCGATATCATTCAACTACGTTTGTGCCGTTACGCTTGATCGACGAAGATGGAGACAGGTCTTAGTACAATACCGCCGTGCTTATTACCTCCCAAAACAAAGGTCCCGAGTAGAATTAGGACCATTTTAAGTCAGTTCGAGTTTGTACGATAGGATTCGGTGAGTATAAGAGCTTCGTAGGCGCGAACTTGACGAGGCCTTCCTACGGTGTGCGACTAGGATATTCACTAGCTCCTGGAAGTGATAGTTCTCAGGACTCTTAGGGTTACGCAACGCGTCGTAATACGCCTTGGGCATGAGACAAGACATTGAAGCCAAGATCTCAGATACGCCAAGAGTTCACGACTTGAGACCCGAGAGGATGAAACGCACCTTGGCAAAGGCCGCGAAAACTTGCCCAGCCCGCCGCAAATGGGTCTCGAACAACGTCTAGTCTTGAACGTCACCTTCGACCTCGAAACGTTGGAGTCCTCGCGAAGCAGGTCCTCTTGAGACTCGACCGTCGTAGCAGAATGCACAGTCACCAACCAGCCCTGTCGCTGTCGGCGATACTTGCGTCTTGTATGTTGACAGCCATACGAAAGAGTGATCACTTCAAAGTTGATATCAATAATATATATCAGTAAATATCGTATCCCGAACACGGTCTAGGCTAGCCAAACGACGCCCTAATCCTCAGCCGTATTCAAGTTAAGTGGATATACATCTCGTTATGTTGGCGGTCCACGACGGGGAACTCTATCTGGAAATCGATCGAGTTCAAGGCCCGCGATGTGCCTACGAGCCACAATGGACTCGGTACTCCTCGCCATGGTGTTTGATTTCAGCACTTCTCGGCACAGCCACAGTCATTGAAATGGACTGGACTGTAATTTGACATCCGTGCTTGTTTCTCACTTCCCAGCCCAGACTCCGGGACGAGTTAAGAAAGTACAACAAAATATAAAATACATTCATCACGGTATTAGTCTGTATTAGTAAGTATAAACAGGGTCCTTCATACCTTGCAGAACGACTGCAATGCCTTACCCCATAAGCCATAAGCATGACAGGATAGCTAGGAACTCTTTCGTGATGGTCCTGCTGTCAGCGCAACCCGTATTAACTATATATCATCAACGACAGCACGCAAGAGCTCTAATACAAACACATATCCACTACAATTCCTCGTGAGCTTGCGTGGCTGCTGATGTGGCCGCTGCTGTTGCGGCATCCTTAAGGCTGGATGCAGCAGACTTGTCGAAGATCACGTCGAACCGAGCACCCATATACCACGCCAAACCGAGCTAAGATTTCGTTAATACGTACCCCAGAAGCACGAGGAGTTGCGCGGGAATGTTACATACCATCAGACCGGACACAAATAGAAGCACAAATATCACAGCTCCGATTAATAACAGGGCCTCCCAGAGATCACTCTGAGCGCCCTCTTGCCCGTCAGCGTCTTGTATCGCTTGCAATTTCTTGGCGTCTTGCGTGGGGAAGAGCGTTTCAATGAATTGCTCGATCTATTGACAGTCGGTTAACGTTTCTTAGTTCGAATCACTCGGATGGCAAAGGGGGAATGCTTACCTTGCCGCAGGCCACGCTAATCTCAAGATAATGAGGATCCCTCGGGTCGTTCTTCTTCGCTATCCTCCTTGTGTATACCTTGAATACATCGCACACCACTCGCAAATTCTGGGTCGACTGCATCATCAGATGGCAAGCATCTCCCTTGGTGATCTTGATGTGGCTATGGAATATTGCAGGGTTCTGGAACACGAGCTCAAGGGTCGCAATAGCCATGGACTGCGGAATAGCAACGAAGTTGAAGACGCTCTGTTCCTTAATGCCGGCCATGTAGAAGAGACACTCGTCGGCATGCTTCAAGGCGTTGAGAACCATCTCGGAGCTGCAGTGGAGAGCTTGCGTGCGGTACTTGGGGTCGAACATGTCCTCCCACTTGTCGACGTACTTGCTCCATACGCCCTTGGGCCAGAACCGCCGCTTGTCTTCGAAGTCCTCGTGAACATCACGGATGATGTTGGTCTTCTGCAGGAACTGGCCCATGCTCTCGGTCAGCTCCATGCGGTCAAGCAGAGCAGGATTGGCCGTGTTGCCTTGGACGAAGATGCGCGTGAGGCCCTCGCCAACCAAGCCTGCCACGTAATGGCAGTACTCTTCGTACTGCGCAACCGTCTCGACGCCTTCTTGGAACTCGGCATTCAGGGCGTAGTCAGCCATGCCGTTGCCCATCTTGATGGTGATATCTTCGATGACATCGTAGTATTTCTTGTCGATCTTCTTCAATTCGACAATCACATCGTCGAAGTGGACGAGGACGTCGCGGTCCTTCTCGTTAGGTCCGCTGCCGTTGAAGCTCCAGCCGTCAATCTTCATATACTTGTAGAATTCGCGCAGCATGGGCTCTTTCGTCTTGGCAGAGAGTGTCATGTCATCCTCGATGGTGTCGAGTGCTCTCAACACAAGATAGAAGAGAGCAATGGGGACTAGCATCTCAGGCTGTAACTCTTGTATGACAGCCGAGAAGCTACGACTTGTCAGGTTTAGAAGATCAAAGCATGTTCGCAGAGTGGGAGTCTCCTTGGAGGGATCGCGCCTGTAGACCGGGTCGTGCCAGACTTTCCTACAATGCGACGCTAAGTCAGTGACATAAATCACCGAGATAGATGGACGATTACTCACCATTGTATTATTGACCGAAGCTGGTTCGGGTGGAACATAAGGTAGAGGACGTCTGAGACGCCAACCATTTTGGCGATTGGGGTCTATTAGGTATCGTGAACGAGATAGGTGTAAAGGGGGGAGAGGTGGAAATAAGCAGACGAAGAGTATTCGTAGTGGTCAACCCTCCGTTGATATCAAAACGATGGGTAGTAACAATATTTAGATTGTCATCACGAATGCAGATATCGTTACAATACGTAGGATATACTGGTAGGTAGTTAAGAAAGACAGCGTTTGTTTTGTTCAGTGTGTCTCGTAGAAAATCAAGATTATCTGTTTAAGACTGCCGACTTGGGGGGGAGATTAGCGGAAGAAATCCAGACCTGTCCCCACATCAAATTTCAGCCAGCAGAAGTAGCCAATCGGCGCATGAATTGGACTGATCCGGGGATCAACCCTGTGACCCATCTATCCATCCAGCTAAGCAAGCTTTGCCCGGTCTCTTCACAAAGTTAAGTACCTCCTCCACTGCGGGGTTGGAGAAGTCAAAATAGCGGAATGGCGGGCGATAGGTACTATGGATGGTCGTACATGAGGTACCTACTGAGTTTAGGTCTTCCCTGGTGCTTTTCTAGAAGGCTGCAGGTACGGTCTGTAGGCTTGTGGCGCGAAGCCATTTTGCCTTTTAGGATGTTGGGGTAGACCCAACCACACGGTTATTCGCTAAGAGCATTTGGGGATTGTCTTGGTTGATCTACACTTTCTCCAACTCTCTACGTACTTTTCCTAACGTTGGCTTCAAGCTCATCAAAGAAGCATAGATATTCTCAACTACTACTACACCACAATTAAATGAGCCGCAGTTGTTGACAGTGATCCCTCCCAGAAGAATAGATAAACAGGTAGACGGGACCCTGGCAAATTCTAACCTACTGTTGACGAAGTACCTACTGAAGACGCATCTGTCTTTGTATTTCACACATGGCTTGATGGAATCGCCCACATACACCACCTACTCTATGTAGTTTCAAAGAAGCTCAGTTGGACTGCTGTGCCAAACCACAATATATGCCAGGTGTATTACCATTACGATCAGGACTACTCACTGTACACTAGTCTAGGCGTTAGAGCATGCGTCTTTAATCCTGGCGGACCATATGGAGACATATAGCTAAAGAAACCCATGGAATGAAAGCTGTAGAGGTAGAAGCGATAAAAGCAGAGGCCGGGGAAGAAAAGGCTTTGGAGGTGTTTAAATCTTCATAGACACTCTCATCTATGCCGCTGGGTTTTTGGACATGGCTGTATAGGTAGTATTATCATCAAGCTTATAGAATAATCATAGGTCACTAATTAGATGTAACATGTTACGCACCGAATATATTCAGGATGATGGGAGGTCTTAGACACAGATCTTCTGTGGGATGAATTTGAGAGGTTATGAAACGGTATGTCCCTCCCGGCAGAAGATGAAGAATCCGTTAGAAGTTGAGATTCTGAGTTGAGTATAACATGAGATGCAACGTATCTCAATTAGTTCGTGATCTTGATCATCCTATCTAGTGTTTTTAGGATACGCTCAGGGTGACAGGATCGACGCTAGTGTTAAGTGACATTTCTATCTTCAGACACTTTAACCGTTTTTATTTTATTTGTGTTCAAGTCTACTTTGTATGTACTTGGTTTTCTATATCTATCTGATAAATTAGGTATGGTTTATGTATGTACCTAGGGAGGTAATGTTTCCTTGCACATATTGCCGATGATCCGGGACGTGGGTTTACGTATAACATATCACCAAGACAATTTTGCCCCTCCAATAACTGGCGCTGAAGGGGACAGTTGCATCAATTGGTACTACCAGTTTATGTACACCCTAACTTTATGACTTGCTTGCATTCAATGTTCAAAATCACAACTGCGATCGATTGATTGTTTAGTTCTTTCCGTTTCTTTTTTTTTTTAACTTTATTACCTTAAACCCTCGCTGCTTTGGACTTTAATTCATCCTCCTTTCTTATTCCAAGTAGTTGTCATCTCATCTGCGTGTCTTCTATACCATCACCAATCTGGATCTCGACGCCAAGAGTATACCCACCATGACAACACACGGCACCAGAACAAAGAGATTCCTCGTCTGGGGTGGAAGGGGATGGGTTGCCAGCCACCTCGAGACAATTTTGAAGAAACAGGGCAAGGAAGTCTTTACAACGACCGTCCGTATGGAAGATCGTGCGGCCGTCAAGGCCGAGCTAGACAAGATCAAACCAACTCACGTCCTGAACTGTGCTGGCTGCACTGGCCGTCCCAATGTCGATTGGTGCGAAGACCACAGAGAGGACACGATACGTTCTAATGTCATTGGGACGTTGAACTTGGCCGACTGCTGCTTCCTTGCCGGCATTCACTGTACCATCTTTGCCACGGGTTGTATCTACCACTATGACGATGCCCATCCGATCGGCGGCCCTGGATTTAAGGAGACGGACCCGTCAAATTTCACGGGCAGCTTCTATTCCGAAACCAAGGGTCACGTCGAAGAGGTGAGATGACTTCGTTGGGGATGACCCTCGAACTCCGAGGGAAAGTAACTGACTTACAACGATCTATAGATCGTAAAATACTACACGAATTGCCTGATCCTCCGCCTTCGCATGCCGGTATCAGATGATCTACACCCGCGCAACTTTGTCACCAAGATAAGCAAGTACGAGCGTGTGGTTGACATCCCAAACAGCAACACGATTCTGACCGATCTCTTACCGGCATCCGTCTTGATGGCGGAGCACAACGACACCGGAGTCTATAACTTTACCAACCCGGGGGCCATTAGCCACAACGAGGTGCTGGCGCTCTTCAAAGAGATCGTCCGTCCGGATTTCACGTGGAAGAACTTCACGGTGGAGGAGCAGGCTAAGGTGATCAAGGCCGGCCGAAGCAACTGCCTGCTGGACACGATGAAGCTGGAGAGGAAGTTGAAGGAGTATGACTACTCGGTGCCTGAGATCCACGAGGCTTACAGGCAATGTTTTGAGAGGATGAAAGCTGCAGGGGTTAAACAAGTTTAGGTGGGATCTTTGACAACTACAGGCTACCTCCCGAAACGACCTAGCGTCTACCTACGTGCTCTACTCTTTTGTAGTGTAGGAGACGAGCTACGAGATTGACACAGAAAGGGAGAGATGATAGGGTTGATTATTTATTACTGCTAATATTACCTTGGCTGGCCCAGGAAGCTCTATTAAAAACCCCAAAAGTTAGAGTATTTAACGGTGTAGAGAATGGTAGCCGCCTTAAGACTGAATCGACAATGCCTATCATAAGTACAATGCTACCTACATGGTACGTTGTTGTAAAAGGTCCAGCATCTATAAAGTAGGTACATGTATGTACCTAACAAGACTCAGATAGCGGGACGAGTTATGGGGTATATATATCTAACGAGTAAATCATCAAGATGAATCATACCTATGGTACTCTCATAAAGAGGTACATACATACATACATGTAGGTACCTAGGTATGTATGTGATTTGTTGCACTATAAGAGTCAGTCAGAGTTGAATCATACACATAGTCCTGCGTCGACTCATCAATGTTGCCAGATAATCTCAAGCGCGCAAGAGAAACAGAGGTGAGAGGGACGACGTAATGTGTACTATAGGTACATACCTCCTTCCTACCTCATACATATGTACATAGGTGCCTACTACCTCCATATAAGGTACATATATTTATGGAAGGAGGTAGAGACAGTGTGGCGTAGGAATGCTGTGCCACAAAGGGTCGTCGCTTTCCGGCGTTTGTTCTTGGAGGTACTTGTACAATACCTGACATTCGTCATAGCCTTTTTTTTTTCCTGCAGTCAGATACTTACACCTACATCTACCTAATCTGCATCCTAGGTACCTACACACTCCTAATTATATCTTCCTTTCGGCCACAACAATTGTCCTAGTAGCAATACTATACCAATCACCTTCCCTCTCCAGTATTGGCGGTCATCCATCATTTTCTCGTCGCTGATTTCTTGGCTTAACTGTTCGTGCAGTTATCCTCTTAATCGTTTGCGTACCTGTCTGTCGCCGATCAAATCCTCCGCAGGCTTATAAACAGTCCCAAACTTCACATACACTTGCGACTAGTAAGAGAAAGAGAAAGCAAGAGAAAGCATGGTGGTTGACACCGCATACTACGACACCCTCGGTGTCAAGCCTACAGCTACCGAGCTTGAAATCAAGAAGGCCTATCGCAAGCTTGCTATTGTTCATCATCCAGGTCAGCGCAAACATCCACTCCCTTTGTAAGACCGACTCATACTAACGAACGCTGCCCAGACAAGAACCCAAACGACCCGACCGCGCACGAAAAGTTCCAGGCTATCGGCGAAGCCTACCAGGTGCTGTCAGATGCTGATTTAAGGAAAGCATACGATAAATACGGCAAAGACAGTGCCAAGCCCACCGAGGGCTTTGTCGACCCTGCCGAGTTCTTCAGCAGTATATTCGGCGGTGATGCCTTCGTCGACTGGATCGGCGAGATTAGTCTCATGAAGGACCTTACCACCACTATGGACATCACCATGACCGGAGATGAAGAGGACGAGACCGAATTCCCCGGAACCGAAGAAGCTATGCGGGAGAGTGCGAAGACTGCCACTGCCGCGAATGCCCCGCCCACCGTTGTCGTCGAAGATGAGCCCGAGAAGCCCACCGCCGAGGCTAAGGCCACGTCGGGACACCACGATACTTCCTCGGAAAACTCACATTTCCCCCCACGCGGTACTTCGCCATCTCCCAATGCTTCCGGTATATCCACGCCGTCGAGACATGCTATACCCATCCGACCTGCGCTAATGGATCGTCCGTCGGACGAAGCGCATTTGGCGGGACAAACAGAAGAGGAGAAGGAGCTGCGTAAGAAGGAAAAGAAAAAGGGTGGTCTGACCAAGGAGCAACGTGAACAGCTCGCAGCGTATGAGAAGGAGCGTGCCAAGATCCGACAAGAGCGTGTTGATACACTTGCCCGCAAGCTTGTCGACCGCATATCAGTGTGGACCGAGACGGACAAAGGGGCTGACGTTACCAAAGCATTCCAGGAGAAGACTCGCCTTGAGGTTGAAAATCTAAAGATGGAGAGTTTCGGACTCGACATCCTCCACGCCGTCGGTTCCGTCTACCTCTCCAAAGCCACGGCACTCCTCAAGTCGCAGAAGTTCCTCGGCATCGGCGGCTTCTTCAGCAGAATGAAGGACAAGGGAACCCTGGTCAAGGAAACCTGGAACACTATCTCGTCGGCCATTGACGCTCAGCAAACCATGGAGGAAATGGCGCGTATGGAGCAGGCTGGCGGAGACGAGTGGACCGACGAGAAGAAGATGGAGTACGAACGTAGAGTCACCGGCAAGATCCTCACAGCCGCTTGGCGGGGCAGCAAGTTTGAGATCCAGAGCGTGCTGCGAGAAGTCTGTGATACTGTGCTTCACGACAAAAAGGTCACCCTGAGCAAACGTCTGGAGCGTGCCGAGGCCCTTGTGCTCATCGCCGACATCTTCCAGAGGGTAAGCGTTATCCCCTTTCTCGAACGGCTCACTATTCCCAATGAATCATTTGCTAATCCCATCTTAGGCCCAGAGAACGCCCGAGGAGGAAGGTGATTACATGGCATTCGAGCAGCTGGTGGCCGAGGCGGCTATCAAGAAAGAGAAGGACTCTAAGAAGAAAGGCAAGGACAAGGACAAGGATAAAGACTTGAGTAAGAGAGGTGCCGGCACGGCGGACGCATACACCACGCCTCCCGAGATGCACAAGGAGAAGTCGTAATTGACCTACCTCGTTCATGAAAGCCAATACCCGGATTTCTATCAAAAGTGACGCCAAGGTATTGTGGGGGATATCTAGTCTCAGAAGTTGGGATCAAAACTTCAATCCGGAATGCATAAGCCTAACCAGTTCAACTAGTCGGCAACTGGTAGGCATGTGGCTTATAACCCGAAAAGGCGGTATTCAAGCCTGAAGTCTTCGACGGCTTGCAAATACGAGGAGGTATCACAACACGAGTAGATCGGCAAAAGAAGACAGATCATGAATGCCTCGCTCGGTTTATAGACAGACTGGTCTGCAGAGTGACTTCCAACGAGAGGGGAAAAGGCTCTCCTACCTAGTTATAAATGCCCATACCACACGTCTCTGCTCATATAGAGATACATAATCCATCCCTGGTAAATAAGTGCCCTACTCACTACCGCCAATTGTGCCGAGATGAACAAATTTACGATGAAGTAGCTTGTAGCGAGTATACGGGATCTTACACGATGGTAAGGCCAAGATTACGAATTGAGTGAAATGCTACGCCTCGAGACTAGTTTGAACTGTTATTTGATTGGTGTATTAACGCTACGCGAAGCCTCGTGTTAAGGCTATAATCAATTCGCCAGACCGCTCGATCCGAGCATCTAGGTAGCCTCTATCGCACACGACCCGAAGTTGGCGCTTCGCATGGTCCATGTGCATATCTAAGTATAGCTCCTGATAGAACTAACGTTCACTTCCTTTAAGGTGTCTTACCCCTTTCTCCTGGGCGTGTACTTTTCGGCTGCTCGATTCATTATGCCTTGGGGTATCATTGTGAGACTCGGATAGGAAATTGGGTTGTCAAGTGGTGTTGGTGTGGAGATGGTCTACCGACCCTGCGCCCGTCCAAGATCGTTTATAGGGTATCCGTTGGTGGTACAGTTAATCCAGACAAAGAAAAAAGCTGTGTAGTTATGAAGAACGTGGCCGCTCGGGACGACAGTGCGATCCTGAGGCTGTTGAAGTCGGTTGTTTTATGTGCTAAGTCGTATCCAAATAGAAAGAAAACATGTATAAACACTGATGTGTCGTAGTCACGGGATCTTCGCATATTCCAAGATTACCCGCCGTCAGCAGGGAGTTCTATGCCGCTATCTCTATCCTGCGGCTCGAAACCCCAGCTTGCTAATCTCCTAGGGTCTTCTAGCAATTTCTCGTCGATTGTTATCGTATTATCAGGGGAGCCGTCCACGGGAAAGGGGCGCTCGTCTTCTTCATCTAGAGGGTCCAACACCCGCCCGCCCAATTCCACATCGCTGACCCTGACCTGATACTCGAGGGCCTTCTTGCCCTCGCTGATGAGCACCTCGGTCCAGTCAAGACACCTTTTTATGCTTTGATTGATCTTCTGCGAGTCAATGAGCAATTGCTGATGCTTAGATAAGTCGAGCTGTAGTCTTCCCTCGTCTCGTTTCCGGTGTCTTGCATCCCGTTCCGCGACGATGCTCGGACTGAGGGACCCGGATGCTGGGTCACTATCAAAAGACGAATCTTCTTCCTCCTCCTCTGGCGCCTCGGGCTCTTCCTCGCTGAGGTCGGAAAGGCCAATTGCTTCTATCTCTTGCTCCGAGAATCCTTCTAATGACACTCGACTGGAAATAGTAGTGGATGCGAGAGAAAGCCGGCCTGACCGCGACAAGCGTCGGTATCTCCGCAACTCTGCAGTTTGCTTTCGTAACTGACGCTCGAGCGTGCGGTTGATAGCCTCGAGAGATGCGTTCGTGATTTGTAAATCCTGAACTTTACGCTCGCGCCTCGCATTTGCTACTAGTTCATTGACTGGATCTACAGAATGGACCGATTTAGTGGGACTTTGCAGACCTGACCGAGATTCGTCTGGAGAAGCGGTGTCTTCGTTCTCCACAAAATCCTCAGCTGCCTGTATTATTGAAGCTAGAGTCAGAGGTGCAGGTGTGGAAGGAACATTTATAGTAGGCGAAGGTTCGGGTGATATTAATGGGCTCGTCAACTTGGGGGCAATAGAAGACTGGTCGATCTTTGCTAAACTTCCCGCACGAGAATGACCACCAGGTCGTGATGTGCCGGTGCTCGTTCGACGAAGTCCAGGGGGAGAAGGTCCCAGTTGAGGCGTTGAAAGGACCTGCGGGCGGCCTGGTGCTGGGACACTGCCGGCCTTGGACGAGGCCTGTGGGACCTGAGACGGCAGCTTTACTGGGGAAATAGGCCTCTGCGTGTGGGCACCAGTTGGGGGATTCGTCGCTGGGCGACTGGGGGGTGCTCTGGGTGCTGCTGATGCCGCTGAACCTGAACTACGGGACACCGGAGGCGTCGGGCTTTGTCGTAATTCTGGAGTTCCATTGGCGTACATAAATTTGCTGCTGGAGAGACCATCCTGTGAATTACCTAAAACTGGCGTGAACGAAGTGGGATAGGAGGGTTTGTTCTCTTTGGTGTTGCCATTGGCAGAGAAGAAAGTAGTGCCCTTCGGTTGAGCTGCCTTGGAAGCGGATGTCGGGCGGGCAGTCTTCACATCGCTGGCGTGGAAGAACTTGGATTCCGAAGCATATGAAGCTTCTTGCCTCCCGCCGCCGCTCGGATCTGGCGATATCGAGCTAAAGGAGACGGCTGGCCTCCTCATGGCTTCCCCCTCAAGTCTCGGGCTGGGGAGGCCGAAATTGGTCCGGGGATCCCAAGCTTCTGATCGTTCTGGGTTCGGGGTACCACTCGGCGTGCTGTTGGCACTGTCGACACGGTTCTGCCTCGAGCCAGATCGAGGAGTTATATTGCTGTTCAGGTGCAGGGCGATGGACGAGGATTCGTCGAAAAAAGTTGAGCGATTAGTTGGGGTTTCTCGAGTCGAGTTGGCCGTGGCAGGGGGCTGTTGACGACGGTTTGCGGGAGTTGTTGCAGTTGCTAGGGTGGGAGCCTGCTGCGTCGTCTTGGATGCGATCTTGGGCGTCAGGGGGTTCCTATTCATGGCCCTCGCGGCGGCAGCGCTGAGCGATGGCATCTGGGGTCGGGTTGGATTTAATGAAGGTGAGGATGTGTCGAAGGGCATGTTTCCTGGTCCTGGCTCCTTCAACAAGGGGTTTGTAAGGGGCGCAACATTTTGGTCTCGCAGCCTGAGGGGTGTTCTCGAGGACGCGGAGCAAGATGAAGCAGTTGTTGTTGTGGTAGTCTTGGCGGTGATGGTGGTGGATATTATTGTCGGTCTGGTCCTGGCCCCTGTTCCCGTCGTCGTTCCGGACGGTCTAGTTCCAATTAATACCAAAGATTCACGAGAAGGTAGCCGTTTCAGCCCGGTCTTTGTTGAACTGCTGTATGAAGCCGGGGCGCGTGCGGCGGAGAGTGGTTGTGTGGTTGACTGAGTAGTCGGTGTACGAGGGATGAAAGTCGCGTTGTGCATTGCCAAAAGAGATAATAATTAGGTTGATTGGACCCATGTTCTTTCCCGACCAGAGGTTTGCAGGTGACAGGCGGCCGTATCCCCACTGGACGAGCCTAAGGAACCTTAACCAACAGTTGGCGGGATGCTACCGATTGATACACAAACGATACCCGATTACCGAATGTACTGTAGTTACCTATCAATCTCGTATAAAATATAGGTGAAATGTGAGAATAGATGGGCGGTAGGAGGGAGGGGAAAATTAAACAAACAAAATAAGAAACAATGTTTCTCTCGAAATTGAATCCGAGTAAACAAATTGTCCCAAGACAGAAATTAAAATAATGACGTCCCGAAACATACGTGTGAGTTCCTCGTGTCTAACACGCCCGGATCTGCGATTTCAGATTGTTTATTCATGCGTTAGCATGGTTGGCACTGTAAAACGTCTGAACGTTCACCGCTCCCCCGCAGTTCGAGGGCTTAATAGCGCTGGTATTATATTGGAAGTCTGCTAATTCGACAGCGCTCTTCCCTGCATTTTGGGTGGACCAGGTACAGGGAACCGGGGCACTGACAGAATCGTGCCTTCGTTGCACCACCAGTCTTATCTTAGGTTTTTTTCTATCGTGAGGCATCGGCTGAGCTGGGCGGCCGGGACCGCCTGCACGACATTGAAACTTTCGATGACGAGAAACTTTATCCAGTTATTTTTAGCGTTGTCAAAGCTACGAGGCTAAGGAAGGAAGAAACAAATTCAAAAACCTCCGACCCGACTAGAGAGCGTGCCTATCTAATAAAAAACATCATTAGATCGAGACCATGGCGCTCCTGGGCTTGTCGTTAGTTTTGGCCTCGGTGGTCTACGCCGTCATCTGGAAGCCGCCCTTGATACAAACACTCCTAGCTTTGTGGCGCCGCGACCCTCGGATTCAACAACCACCTACCTCACGTCGTTCATCTCTACCAGAGATCAATGTAGACGAGGACCAATCCACTGGTACGATGGGTAGGGACGAAGGTAGATCGTTGTCGTCGTCTTTATCATCGTCATCAGCGCCGACATCCCGAATAGTAGTTGACCGAGTAGCTATGCCTCCGCCTCTATCCCCGATAATAGCGACGAAGCAGTCCAACGGATCTTCGACTACGCCAACAGTGCAAGTGCGTGAATCCTCACCTTCGCCGCAGACGACACCCAAGGCAGTGCCTTTGCAACCAGACGGTAGTAGCATACCCTCATTCTCCCTGTCGCCTGACCCTCCCGCTTCAGCAGCCGTCGTCGCACGCACCACCGATGCCAAAATATCAGTCGCATCTCTCCCCACCCTCTCCGCGCCCTCTCCCCCGCCTCAACCACCGGCAGTGTCCTCTTCTACAACTACAAAGACGTCCATGGCGCCGCCGCCCCGCCCACCCACCCTCAACAGTATCAACAACAGCGTCGGGAGCGGCAGCACCTCGCTCTTAGGCGTGCCCTCCCGCGGTCCGGTCCCGAACCTGCGGCGGCAGCATCAGTACGACCGGCAACCCGGCACATCGACGCTGGCGCCGCCGCCGACACACAGCAGCAAGCCAGCGAAGCCCTCGCGCAAGGTGACGCTGGAGCCGGGACGCAGCCCACTAGATTGGGCGCGACTGGCCAGCAATCCGGCGTCCGACCTGCGGAACCTTGGCGCAGGGGCCCCGTACCTGCGCGTGACGCCGAGTATGCTGCGGCGGCAGACGGGGCGGAAGGGGAAGGACGCGTGGACCGCGCTCGGTGGTCGCGTGTACAACATCACCCCTTACTTGCCCTTCCACCCGGGCGGCGAGCCCGAGTTGCTGCGCGCCGCCGGCCGAGACGGGTCTAAGCTGTTCGGTGAAATCCACCCCTGGGTCAACTACGAGACCATGCTCGCTAGTTGCTTGATTGGGTTGCTGGTCGAAGAGCACGAGGCTAAGAGCACTGGGGACATGGATGCTATGGATTAAAGCGAATAGCCACTCCGCTTCCCTGCACCTATCGAGAGGATTCTCTAAATGTAGACAAACTTGCTAGTTCTTGTAATAACTACGGCATGGCATGGGGACATATAGTGTGTAGCATAGCGTCGGTTTTTTATTTATTAGAAAGGTGGGTAGGCAATATGGTTACGCAATGGCATGTCTAGGTTGGTTTGGGGATGGCGGTATCAGGCTAGGTCATATGGTTCATTATTTCTCATCGTCTACTCATGGCATAGCTAGCAGCTAGGCATATAAAGAGATACCCCGTGATAGAATCCCTACTAGCCAGTAAGCAAAAAAATACGCACACCGGGTTTGACAGCCTCTATCTCTTCCCAAACCTGAACCGTAGTCCGTCGTCGCTCTCATCGTCGCTATCTGCCACAAATCCTACTCGAGACCTTTTCGCCGGCTTCTCCTTGGCCGGGGCCGGAGCCGGACGCTTGCCTGTCCTCGAAGGCTGCGGCTTCTGGGATGCGCTCTGTGTCGCCGTCCGTGATGGCTGAGACGTCCTGCTCGCTCGTGTCCTCGATGGGGGCGCTACAACTATATCCTCCTCCTCCTCATCACCACCACCCACGTTGTTGTCCTCGTCTTCGCTACTGTCGACCGGGGGGAGAATCTCAGGGGGCAGCCTCTGTTTCTGCCTCTGAGGCGCCCGTGTACGCAAACTCGCGGGTTGCTGATTTTCTTTCTCTCCCGCACTCTGGCTTTGGCTTTGGCTCTGTGTCTGGCCCTGCTTCTTCCTCTTTCGTTGTTGGCTATCATCTTCGAGCCAGTAGTCGTCACCGATCCCGAAACCTTTCGACTTCACTGCATCGAGCGACACGATGATCTTTTGTGGAGGTCGTCCTTGAACCGCTCCCCGTTGCCGAAATTTCTTGAAGTTCTTCCGGCCATTCCATGCGGGATCCCAACGGCCATCGGCTATTTCCTGTTCCCGGCTACGTATGGGCGGTGCTTGTCGCAACTCTATCGGTTCTTCGATATGTAGCCGGCGGATCTCTGCCAAGTCGAGATCCTCTGGCGCCGTCGCGAGTTCATCTCTCTCAGCCTTTGCCCGAGCTTCGGCCTCCTCTCGATTCTGTCGCGCCAGTTCGAGAACATCAATCTCTTTCTTGACTCTCGGGGTCTTGGCATTAGACTTCTGCGATTCCGCCATAGGAGGTGCTTTAGGTATCTGTCTTTGAGGAACAGCTTCTTCTCCAGCAGCAATACGGCGACGCTTGACTTGTGCAGCTGTAGGTGCAAAGTCGTCCATCATATCCTGAGGCTCAGGTGCTGGTGGGGTTCGACGCTTTCGTTGCGATTGGCGGCTGGCGCGAATAGTCTCCGCCGGCCCTTCTGGTGCAGCATCTTGCGACACGAAAAGGCCATCCTGTGTCGATTCTTCGTTTGTTACCAAGGGAACCGAAGCAGCTGAGGTAGCGATTGGTAAATCGTCATCCTCAAGATCTACACCGAAACCTTTGAAGCGGCTTTTAACAGCTCCTCTCGCCCGTCTTCGAGGCGGCGGCCTTTGCGGCTGCGCCGAAGCTTCATCTCCATCTACGACCATGGCCTCCTGTTCTGTCGAAGGCTGCGACTCAGTTCCTGCCGTTCGTGGCTCCATCTCAGATTCGAGAGGTCGCCGTAAGCCGCTAGCATCATTATTGAGGATGGCATCGAGAAATTCTTTCTGATCGATGAGCCGGTGGTCTAGCCTCAGGGAGACCGACGTATAAAAGTTTGTAAACCAGGCGGCATCTTTAGGAGGGCTAGGAATCCATCTAACCACGACGACGCCTTTGCCCTCGCTCCCATCCTCGAATTCTCCTAAACCCTTCTCTCCGGCGACTTCTTTGACGAATCGGATGAAGTCGTCAATCTCCGTCTCTCCCTCTACCACCTCATTTAACAGCGCCTTTCCTCTACCGTTTGTGATTGGCCCGAGAAGGGTATCGAATTGCTTTCTGTTGTAGAATATAAAAGTGTAGCCATGGAAAATCTCGGCGCGGCCAGGGTTTGGAGCAAAAGCCTCGACTTGTCTTGGTACAGCTTCTTCTCCTGCTGGCGGGACAAATTGCATAGCATCGGGCCAGTTTGTATCAAAATCGGTTTCTAACGCGCTTGTGGATACGCCGTCAGCATCTTCTTCAGACGTTGCAGCAGTGATAATAGCATTATAGAACGCGTCCGTGACGATGTATCGGCCATTTACGAGAGCTTGTAAACCCTTTGGGACATTCCTCCTTTTTGATACAACGTGCGTGGTTGACTGGACGTCGTAGTCGGCAAGAAATTTGACATCGAGTTGCTCGAGGTCTTCTCGAAGCTTAGACAGAGGGTCGGCACGGAGTTCGTTGGCGCTAAAAGAGAAGCTCAGAACTACAGGAAACCAGGTGACGCTACGATGGGTATTCACGGTTAGCATATATAATGCGCGTCAGCGGAAATACTCACCGGAACTTGGAGAGGAACGAGCCCATCTGAAAGACGTTGACATCCTGGGAAAGAACACGCTTTTCGCCTTTAATCTTTTCGTCATTTAGCCACGTTCCGCCCTTGGAACCGAGATCCTCGACAATGAGACGTGAGCGACTCGACACATTTTCCTAGCACAGAGAAATCTATGAGCAAACTAATCCATAATAGCATATGGATATCAGGGGGTTCGTACCCCGTCCCCCTCGGGTACCTTGTCGACCTGGATTGTAACATGTTTCCGAGACACCCTCTCCGCTCCCTCTCCCTTGATGGCAAGCTGCCCAGCTAGCTTCGAATTAGCACTCGATATTCTCAAGGCGTACGTCAAGACGTGGGAGGGGTCGCATACGTTCAGCAACAGTACGACCAAAAAGATATCGCTTCCCGGGCCGCAGCCAAAGCCGCTTACCTAAAGAGCGACACTGTCAGCATTCTATAACAGAGAGCGGGGATGCGGAGTGCATATTTACCGTCGAGAGCTTCGCCTTCATTCTCGAGGAGCCACATGGTCAACTTGACTCGACGATGGGTCGCAGAGTTTAGGCGATTCCGCGTCGCGGGTGTGAAGTAGTAGTTGTAAACGAGAGGTGGGGCTAAGATGATGCGAGATGCAAGGATCAAAGATGGGGTCGAAACGCGAAAGAAGCTCGTTATCACGTGCAACAGTTAAACAAGGCCCGGACATGGGGTTCCCCGGCTGTGGTACGTGAATACCTAACTCAAATATTAGGTAAGAGGTAAGTACCCCTTTTCCGTCAATATCTCACAGTTAATTTCTGTACAACTACAACTACAAGAAGTATAAGATCAACTTCGTAATTTTAATGAAACGGAGCAATTAAGCATGTGCCCAATGATCGCTCACCACGCGGGGCCGTAGGATCAGGTCATGCATCTTACATCCCGAACTAATAGTGGGCGGACGTCGCGAAAAGTACCTCCTAGATAGGTAAAATGGCGATAATTGGAATTTAATAGAGGTTCATGCTGCGTCCTGCGTGTAAGCAGCTTGGATAACCGTCAAAGTGCATCGAACTAGCGGACGAATACCGTTTCGAGCCCCTTTCGATGGTATCTATGGGAGGCTTTACATGAGTAACCCCATCGAGGAAGCATGGGTATGACGTGAGCGGCGACGAGATCCTGGAAACCAGCTGAAAGTTGCACTTAGGGGGCAGGTTGCACGAAAGGGTATTGTAGGGCTGAAGGATGAAGGGCCGTAGGGCTAGGTTCATATATAACTACCTACCTTCCCTAGGCTTCATCCAACTTCCCATACTCCAAACCATCACTTCATATGTTCAAGTTGTCTCTTCACTGAAACAGCTTTGGTTTTGCGGTCACCATTGTCGCCCAGAGGAACTTCGACTTCAACTTATGAGAACCGACGCTAGCTTCTAACATGAGGGGGCCTTTCGGCGCATATGCCCTCGGGACTGTTCTGGGGGGCCTGCTGTTCTCAGGAGCCCAGGCACAGATGAAAGTCACCAGCTTCGATGGAAATGTTACGGATGACGAGTTGAAATCCTTCAACGACTTCATAACTACACTAAAACCTGATACGGATAACATAGGGAACAAATGGGCACAGGGACACAGCGGAGAACAAACAAAGGCAATAGGACTCGTCTATCAAATAGCTGGGCAGCAAGCGACTCTCGATCAGATGCTCCGCTTCTGTGATGCTGTCCTATCGGAGAGGAACGACCTGGCGAAGGCTCCGATAGGCCAGCATAAAATCTGGACCGGAGGAATCGATCCCGTCTGGCCAAATAACGTCACTCAGAACCCCATCCAGACTGGTGGAGAACAGGGCGACCCGGTCGGACACTTGGCCAACTGTGCCTATCTTATTCTGAAGACCGACAAACTCCACGACGAGAAGGTCACGATAGGCGACCCGTACAAGTACGGGGCTACCTACATGAACCGGGCCGAGACTTACCTCAAGGAGGCGGATACCGCGATGAACAACCACATCCTGAAGCGGCTTCT
This sequence comes from Hypoxylon crocopeplum, assembly GCA_022578875.1. Taxonomy (NCBI): domain Eukaryota; kingdom Fungi; phylum Ascomycota; class Sordariomycetes; order Xylariales; family Hypoxylaceae; genus Hypoxylon; species Hypoxylon crocopeplum. The sequence goes on from MU399573.1 coordinate 653,940, forward strand.
GGACGTCTCGGACGGCAACAAGATGTATTTCGCCAAAGACGCCCCATACATGGGCAGTAAAGCCGTTCCGTGGAACCAACAAATGATGTTCAACTACGCCTTCATGAACCTTTGCAACGCGCACAGGATCCTCAATGACAACCCTACACTGCTGGGGAAGTACAAGTCGATCATCACCGCAAGTCTGGATTGGTTCTTCCACGGTGGCGGAGTGCAGACCAAGAAGAGCGGGAAGGGCAACCCCGTCTACGACTGGGGCTACACCATGCCGAAGACGACCGACGAGGACTCGAATCACGGGTCTCTCGACGTGGCCGGGTTCTACCGCACGTACATCGACGGCAACTACGGCATCACGGCCGACCAGATGAAGCCGTTCGCCAACATGTTCGTCGACGTTATGACGCTGGGGAACAATAAATATGCCGGCACGGTGGAAGGCCAGAACAAAGACGGCCATGCTTCATCTACTAATTACATCCGTAGTGGATATCTGTTCTTGGCTGACTTCCGACCAGATGCTTACGAGTCTATGATGTCCGCAGATTTGGCCGAGGGGAAAACTACGAAGAGTGCTGACCAGTTTTCCCGTTTTCTGTGGGTTAAGCATCAACGAGCGATTGCCAAATAAACCAAGATGGCCAAGGATTTTTCTTTTTTAGCATTGCTTCTTTGTAGATCTATTCTTCTCTCGCTGTTTATATTCTTGGAGATTGAAGTAGCAGTAAGTATATTATATATGTATATATATATACCTATATATAAGATCAAATTATCATAGAGTACCCCCACGGCCTTGAAAGTTCGTATCGCGAATGTATACAGCACAAAGGTTAGGATCAAATTTGCCTGTTTGGTAGATATTGTTCTCTCGGATTTCTACAAGATGAGTCGCGAACACAAATCCTTGAAGTCCTGCATTGTAAGGATCACGACCCCTGCCAGTCCTTAACAGCAACCAACGGTAGGCAGACAGAGGTTGATTTTGGAGTATTCAGCCTACCTCCCCGCCATCATAAACTGTCGCTCTCTTCTCTATCCCTATAGAGCTCCCTATTCAACCGAGTTCTGCGGCCCATGACCATCTGATCCCATGGCAAAAATTACAAAAGACAAGGTCAAAGACGTGTGCGCGTTAACTTGCGCCTGGCCTTTTCTATTATGCATCCTCTGTCTGAAATACAGCCTTGACCCAGTCGCCGATACCATCAGGGGCACATTCAGAATCTACAGGCGCTTCCGCGCCAGGACCCGTCGGCTGCCCAAGTCGAAGTCGCTTATCACGACATCATCTAGATTTGATGCAACAGCCGCACCCCCTACTAGGGGCAAGAAAACTTCGTTCCTGCACCTGCCACCGGAGATCCGCCTCCAGATCTACCGCCTCGCGCTCGGGCAGCGCGCCATCGTGCAAGTCGACGCCGGGTGCTCATTCTGGGGCGCGCGACCCCAGAACTGGGGGCCGGGACAAGGCATCCGCGACGACGGCGAAGAGCCCAGCAAGGCGCTACGCACTACCATCGGGCTTGGCGGGTCGGGTACAAACCAGCTCGTGTATCCGCCGAGAAGCGGGTGCGTGTTCTACTCGGCCGTGTCACAGTTGATCTGCGGCGAGACGTGGCATACGCGTCCGCGCTGGGTCGAACCGGAGTCTGAGGTGTTTTACTCGGACTTGATGCGCGCGTGCCGCATTGTGTATGGCGAGCTCCTAGACGTGCTGTATGCGGACAGCACGATCTCCCTGTTCGGCGCGGATATGGTGCGGTATTTCCGCCGCAACGCGAGTCCGGAAGGCCTTGGTAGGGTGCGCTTCGTTCACGTAGCGCTCATCGTACAATCGAGTAGTTGGGACTCATCGTTGCAGCGGAAGACAGTCCAGGGAACCGTGCGCATGCTACGGGATTTGCATCCGGGTCTACGACAGCTCGACGTCGAGGTGGTGTTATTATGGGGTCAGCCAAAGGATCCGCAGCGCTTCTGGGCATGGTTGCGGGAAGACGTGCTCGGGCAGCTCCGAGGTTTGGAGAGGTTCGTGCTGAAGATTCCAGTGTATAAACCTTTTAGAAAGCCGCAATATGGAGGTCACGAAGCGTGGACGCCGAAGTATGAAGCTCTTAGCTCATGGGATGATAGCGAATATCAAGCCTTGAAGGATAAGGTGACCTCGTCGGGTGAGGCAGTGTTATGCTAGATATTCGCTCGCCTCAATCGACGTATGCCATAGGGCCATGATGAATCTCCAGACCAAAAGGTTTTTATGTGACTAGATGGCATTGCCTCCCATACGAATGAAAGTGATAGCCGATACGATCACGCAATACTCTCACACCAGCAAAGTTATGCGAAATAGGTATTCATTATCTCATATAATTCATACAACTATCGTAACACTCGTAGATTCATCCGTCTACAAACAGATTATATATCTAGTATCATCTTGTTGCCTCGACTCTTCCAAGCTCAGGTGGGCCTTCATCAAGCGTGAGATGGTTTTATCTTTACCATCCTTCATTCATTGACTGGCATTATGCCACCACTGTTAGTTCAATATCCCCGAGACGATCCCCGCGAATATCTTCGAGCGTCGCTCGATCTCCGCATCCCATCCGAGTAGTAGGCCTGTGGTGGGGCACGCGGACTTCTACCGCGGGTTGGCTCGACGTAGACGGGCCTGGTGACGCTCACGACCGACGTGCGCCGCGGACTACGATGCGAGTGGCGTGAGCGCGACCGGTGGCCATGCGTCTCTCTGGGATAGCGCGTGGAGTGACCGTAGTGGTGCGTTGACGGCGGCTTCTCGTTGTCGGGCTCGAAAGTGTCGCCCCAAACGGCGGGGTTGCGGAAGTTGGTGCACGAGCGGATGATCCAGAGCAGCAGCAAGAAGCCGGCGATAGAACCAATGACAATGCCAGCAATGGCGCCGCCGGACAGGGTCTGGGACGACTCGCCATTGCTCTGCGCAACGACGGTAGTGGTCCCCTGCTGGCGGGCTGAGATGACCTTGGAGATTACGTCCGGTAGAGTTCTCGTCGGCGTGATGTGGCTGAGTTCGCGAGCCAAGATGCGGCCGACGGAGCCGTCAGAAGCCGGTGCTGGTAATAAAGGGGCCATGATGGACACAGGTTGTTATAGAAAGCGTCGTCACGGCGTATAAAGGCTGAGGTAAGGGTAAGTTTTGGCCGGGCACGGGAGCTAAAGGAACGAGTAAGACATAAGTCGTGGGAAGGAGGGCGAGTCGAGTACAAGTAGTAGAAGCCGCCATCTCGATTCCAACAGTACAAGAAGGAGAAACGATGACGACATAGCTGCGAAACCTCGACCTTGGATGGGATACTTAGTATAGATGTGCCTAGACATTGTTAGACTAGGGGTTGCTCGGTACATACAGGAAGGTAAGGAGGTTGGGATGCCGTGTATAGTCACCCCTTGCACTCCTCCGGAACTAATACATCCTATACGACGTGGGTAGTATTCGGAATTCTTGATATGTCGCTACACTATTCTCTTCCTTGTTTATTAGCGTGTGGACCGAAGAAAAAGCTCCGGCTAATTGGGCGCTGCTATTGGTCTTCTAAGGCTTCCCAGCCCCCTCACCACGATGCGGCTCTCCAGTCATTATGATGTCAACTAGACCGAAGCGGGGTGCAAGATATCGTTGCAGGACAGGGTTACATTACAGATAGTTTTCGTAAGCAAACCACGGGTTCCTTCAGACCTTTTACGCGGTGCGTTGATTGGGCGCTGGCTACGGCGTAGTTGGTATAACAGCAACGGTGATGATTCTACTGTATAGTAGAAGTTGCTCGATGTCGTATTCGTATACCGCTATGATCTAATTCTACGTATCACATGTTGCCGTTCTGTATATTGTCTGTAACATTCTTAGTATACTTCTCTCACTTTTCAATTTTCAGAATTGAGAAAACCTATGCTTTAGCAACTGTTGACGACTTTACTTAGAATGGCATAGTCGGGGACGACCTCCTTGCCAAACCGCAGTTTCCTAGGTACCGGCGATATCTCATCCTTCTTGAAGCCAGACTTATGGTAGAATGTAAGAGCTCGCTGGTTGTTTAGGAAGCAAGTTAGCATGACCTTCTTGATAGGAGGCGTGTGAGCGGCGACGCTTTCGAGTAACCCCATGAGCATCTTGCCTAGGCCGGTTCTACGAAATAGTAGAGTCAGTACTGCGCTAGGCACATGGTCGTGGTCGTAGTTTCAGTTGATGAATGAATACCATACCCTTGCAGCTCTGGCTTGAGGTGGATTTCGTAGCAGTAGAGAACAGGCTCCCCTTCCTCGTATGTGGGCATTAGGGACGTGAAGCCGCGAACGCTGCCCGTAATGTCTTTCACGGTGATGTACCTCATCTCGGGAGACCTCATCTCGGCGAGCTTCTTGCTCGGTTTCCATCCCCTCGCTGAAGATTCATAGTCGGCCCGGCTTGTCTCCTCGACGAGTCTAAAACACGCATCGAGGTCCTCGCCACTCATATTCCCCGACCGGTTAAGGCTGAGTGAGAACTTGTCTTGGGTTTTTGGGTTGGTCCACTCAGCCCACGTTGGCGTGCTAATATACCTGTGTTAAACGATTGAGCGGCTGCCTAAGTTGTTTTTGTAGAATGCTTTACCTAGGACACAGGTGCTCTCTAATAAAGACGTCGTCATCTTTACGATTTGCTCGCTCGATAGGGTCCGTGGCGGCACGTCTGCGCCTCACACTCTGCTTAATGGTCTTCATCGTGACCTTGGACGTGGTTGCGATTGATGAGAGTTATAACTCATGGTCTTTCCGCCTGCGTTATCATCATGTGTGATTTTCGATGAGACTCGGCAATGCGGTGTATATTTGCACCACGCGCTGGGAGTCGTTGCTAGTCGTTGCTACTGTTGGCGTGTTACTGTTACTGTTACTGTTATGATGAGACTTCCATGTATAAAGCATAGATGTATCCGATAAGTGGATATGTGAATATATACATATACCCCTGACGGCCAAAGCTCAGAGCCCCGTTAAATTTCATATGTAGGTAATTTACCTATCTGGTAATCGAAGCTTTCAACTGACCTCGGAATCATTTCAACTGTTCAATGTCTCTACAATAAGTCCTCCACATGCGCCTAATTCGAGGTAGACAGAACCTGTGCTCTGCCATTGCGACTCGAAGCTATGCCAGTATCCCGCCGAGGAGCCGACGGGGCACAGCTTTGAGTCTGGATCATGCACGTTCTTTATTACACCTTCGCCCAAGCATACGTAGACTTCTAAAGCTAACGAATATCTTCAGTTTCTTCTACGCTCACGCGCCCTATCACTCTATCGCAGTGTTATACGCGGCACGAGGCGCATCAGCGACCCGACCACTCGCGCAGAGACGCGCCATTTTGCGCGTGCCGAGTTCGAGCGGCACCGCAGCGTCACCGATCTAGGTCACATACGCTATCTCTTGTCAACTGGCAAGACGGAATGGGAGAGCATGGAGAGGCATATTGGTGGAATGTAAATCACATCTAGCCCTGTTGCAGTGCTGCGTCTTCGATCTGTAGCCTGCTCCGTAAAGATGGCTAGATCTAGTTCGGGGTTGATCATGTTTTGTACACGATCAAGTCTGTCAAGCATATTGTATTATACATTTCGTTCCCCGTTGATAGCAAGATTGCACCCAGAGCTCTCGAGGCAAGAGTGCTATATCATCGCCACCGTCGTGTTGTTCTAGCCCGCCCACGTCGATAGTCCGTTAGCCCTGCCGTTGCTTATGCCTCGGGTTTGCGGGGCAGACTATGTAGAGATAGCCACGATGTCGCTTGCCGGCCTTTCTTCGCACAACCTATGGTCGCACCTACATTAGCCAATGTCCCCACGACTATATATACCATCATAGAAGACGTGTCGTCATGATATGCCCTATGACCAGGTCTAAGAAAGCTAGTCTCCCGTATGACTAACCTTGCAGTGTTCGCACCGTCTCTTGATCGAACTATGGACCTTCATGCCTCTTGTCTGCTGTTGTGAGAGAGCTTGAACTGCTCTCGCCGCATTCATCGTCGTCGTGGTCGTGGGCCTTGACGATGTGCTGGGAGCGAGGGCTGTCTGGGAGAGCATGCGAATGGGCTGCTGTGTTCGGAGAGTCTGCTGGGCGGCCGGTGCCGTACGTAGCGACAACGCCCGAAGTGAGGATATTAAAGAAGAGCTCGCCATCATTGGGGAACTGGTTAATTGGCTGTCGAGTTCGTTGTATTTGTGATTGTTGAATGAGGGATGCTAATGATGTGATCAATCAACGCGAGTCCGCGGTACAAAAGATGGAAAATCCGTCTAGGAAGCCGTGCGGGTCCAGGGCCCGCATTTGATTGGTCTTCCCAACCCCCTGCTAATTATGTATATAATGTTAACCTTAAGGTACCGTCATGTACCTAGGTATGAGTGTCGTACAACATTGAACCACATTGCCACATCGCGTGGGATTTCCGATTTCCGATTTCCGACCTGAACAATGGAACTGCAGGTATTTACCATAATTTACTTTTCCATAGGTATCAAATCATTCTTAAGGTCGACTAAAGTCCCAACTATGAAACCGCAACAGACTAGCAGCAAATCCACAGAACTCCCAAATCCCATTCAATAACTAACTCCTCAAAAACGTCTTGAAAACGGAGCTCTGCGTGCAATCTTCCCACGGGTATCCGATCTCCTTGAACGTCTTCTCCAACTCCAGCACTTCAGTCTCGGGGCATTGTATACCCGTCAATATCTTTCCCACGTCGCTACCGCCGTTACGGTACTGGAATAGGCTGATGTTGTATCTCAGACGTAGCGTCCTCAGGAATTTCTCGAGCGCTCCGGGCCGTTCAGGAAAGTTGAACATGTATAACCTCTCATCCGCGACGTCCGACCGACCGCCGACAAGGTAACGGATGTGTGACTTGGCGAGCTCGTCACCCGACAGGTCCGTCGCCGTCATACCGCCGGTATTGATCCGGTCCATTAGCGCCTGGAGCTCCTGTGCTCTTTCCGAGGCTGCGCCGGTTAACGATATACCGATCAGGATGTTGGCGACCTCGCTGGTAGCGTAACGATAGGAGAACTCCGTCACGGCATGCGGCATAACGTGGTTAATCAGCTCGGCGAAGGCGCCGGGCCGCTCTGGGATGCTGACGCGGAGCAAAGCCTCCTTACCCTCGCCGAGAGTAGCGCGCTCGGCCACGAAGCGCAACCGGTCGAAATTCATGTTCGCGCCGCTCGTAATAGCTATGACAGACCGGTTCACGTTCCTCGAGGGATTCGCTACGACCCACTTCTTCAAGCCAGCAAGAGCCAGGGCACCCGCCGGCTCTACTATAGAACGAGTGTCCTCGAACACGTCCTTGATGGCGGCGCAGGTCTCGTCCGTGTTCACCTCGATGACGTCGTCGATCACCTCCTGGCATATTCGAAAGGTCTCCTCGCCAACTGTCTTGACTGCTGCGCCGTCTGCGAACAGGCCTACTTCCTTGAGCACCACCCGCTTGCCCTGTCGCAAGGATTGGACCATGGCATTGGCGTCCTCGGTTTCGACTCCAATGATCTTGACGTGCGGTGCGATGCGCTTGACGTAGACGCCGATGCCTGCTATAAGACCGCCTCCACCTACGCAGCAGAATATAGCTTCTAGCTTCTGGATGTTCGTCTGTCGCAATAGCTCCATGCCTATAGTTCCCTGTCCGGCGATGACGTAGGGGTCGTCGAAGGGGGGTATGTTAATCAGTCCGTGTTGCTGTTCCAGTCTTGCGCATTCTTCCTTGGCGGCGTCGAAGTCGGCTCCGTGAAGCACCACGCAGCTGCCCAATCTCGAGACGTTTTTGTGCTTGATACTCGGCGTGCCGGAGGGCATGACGATAGTTGCGGGTATCTTGAGCCGTCTGGCCGAGTAGGCAACTCCCTGAGCGTGGTTTCCGGCGCTGCAAGCAACGACACCTTTCCAGCTCTTGGCCGGATCGAGATGCGCCATCTTGTTGTAGGCGCCTCGTAGCTTGAAGCTGAAGACGGGCTGTTCGTCTTCTCTCTTGAGCAAGACATTGCATTCTAATCGGTTCGAGAGATTCGTAGCGGGAGTGAGAGAGGTTTCCTTGCAAGCTTCGTACACCCTCGAAGTGAGGATTAGGCGGAGGTACTAAGGAGGTAAGAAGTAAATATCAGCCATTGATAGTCCAAAAAATACTGGGTAGTGTGACGAACATCAGGGTGCCCATTAGGCAAGATGAATTCTTCAGGCACGATCTGCTTGATTCGGTCCTGTCTGTGCTCCGATGGCGGCGACGGGTTTGCGCTGTACTCGGTGAGAGACAGGCCAGACAACGAAGGGGTGCGCGGGACGTGACCATTGACGCCGTTCCTGGCACCATTGACCATCACGGTGTCAATTGGAACTGCTGTCGACCCCGGCATGTTGAAAGGCCAGAATATTGTTTGTTTGCTTGGTTTAGTTGTATGTAGGAGAAGGTGACCATGACACAACAGTTGTGCTGAACACCGAAATTATTTCAATTTGGAACTAAGGTTTATGGTGGGGCATGCGTTCTGTCTGGTCCTTGCAGGAGCTTCGGCGGGGTCTCGCCCACTTTCTAACCATTCCCGGGCCTACTTTTAAGTTTTAGCAAGCAGTTTAGTGAGGGGCCCTTGCAGACCTCCCGACGATTAGATAGCAAGAGCTACCACGCAGCACGGGTCTGAGTCCTATCACCTTGTCCGGCGGCACGCTAATACATTATCTTCCATCTCGAATGAATTTACGCAATCAACCTCACACGAACCTGGCGTCGTTCAACGCTCTCTTCCGCATAGCTTCTTTATCTTTATAATTACAATTGACTCGAGAACTCGGAATAGGAGGAGTTGCTTGGCCGGCATAGTCGGAATTCAACATGGCGGACAGACCTATGCCCTCGTCTTTTGACGAAGACAGGTACTTCCCATCCTTTGCCTACGTCACCATTGGTCCATGTTCAGCTCACAGGCCGCCCATGCAGAGAACAAAACGAGGGCGCTCTCCAGAAAATCGGCCGGAAGCTACGAGAAGAGCCTCTTATCCCACTCGGTAAATCGTCTTTGCGTGAACCGCTATATCACGACCCCAGACTAACAGACGCGCGCGATGCTTCCCCTCCGAATAGGCACGGTTCTTACCTGTCTAGCCCTCGTCAACGCCTGGCGCGGCATGCGCAAGGGCGACCACGCCCAGGTACAGCGCATGTTCCGCGCCCGCATAGGGGCTCAGGCCTTCACCGTCATGGCTATGGTCGCTGGTGGCGCGTACTACGGCGCCGACCGGGAGAAGCGGAAGGAGCTGATCAAGCTCGAGGCCCAGCAGCGCGCCGAGGAGCGCAACCGCAAGTGGCTGAAGGAGCTCGAGGTCAGAGACGAGGAAGATAAACAGCTTAAGGCTGCTATGAAGCGGAGAAAAGAGCGAGTCCAGCAGAGGCAGGTCGAGCAAAAGGAACGGGGGGCGACGGAAGATGTGAACGAGGACAAGAGGAAGGGAGATGGGTTGAAGGCCGAGACTAGCTCTGACGCCGATGGTCAGGTTCCCCCGCAAGAGAAGAAAGAGGCGTCGAGTGTTTTAGGCGCTCTGTCAAGTGCTGGGGGTTGGTTTGGCATGGGGAAAAGCCAAAAGCCAAGTGAAGAGAACAAGATGAAAGAGGAGAAGGCTGTAGTAGAAACTCCTACGAAATAATACGCATTGTCAGATTTGTAGTGCGGTTCATCCCTAAAAGCAAGGTTGTATCAACACCAAATCGGGGCTTGGCGGAATGGCTAGAGAACACATGGGATAAGAGATCGAAAACTCTACTTTATTCGCGGGCCGTATTCCAGGAGTAATGTTATCACTGTATATACCAACGAGGCACCGATTTCTTCAATGTCGACTTATGTTGACAGTTTGAGGATGAGACGTGTGGTACATCAAATTTAATATTTGAACCTATTCGTACCTATACAGCAGCTCCGGTTCTATGCAATGTTCGTAGACCGTTACGCCGCTCAACGTTCTTGGCGAATCAAGCCATTGACCCTCCACTCCTATTTGCGCCGACCAACCCAGCCATCTCAAGCAATGCCCTGTCCGCAGCAATATCGCCCGTGCCTAGATTGATTCTCCTCCTGGCTTCAGCTTCTCGAGCTTCCCAATTCCATCTTTCTCGTTGTATCCTCGACTCTTCATCGCCGCCGCACCCCCAGACTTCGATCTCGTCGACCCGGAACCGTTCCTGAAAATTGTACTTACGCGACGCGCTGGTTGCGAACGCGCCCCCGCGAGATGCGTAGTCATGGGTGAAGACGCCAAATTCGAAACTCGAGTCAATAACGAGCGATACTGGCCCTATTTGTCGCAGCGATTCGTGACGCGACGACTGGCTTGTCCGTGGATGGGGACAGCCGAAGTAGATTCCCGGATTAGCCGCCGGAGCTTTTGCAAAAGCTACGTAGTCGTGGTTCAAAGTTGATGCCGGGAACACGTCGTGGTTCGGACCAAGTTGAAATAATAGCGTGTCCTCCCCTCCGAAGCATGTCTTATGCGTATACCGCCAGGGCTGTCTGACGAGAGCGCCAAATACTAAACGATCACGATCTGGTGAGCTCCCGTCCGGAAACCTCTTTGGCGGCAGCGACTCGTTGAAGGCCCCTTCTGAGCCACCACTGCTCGGCGGGTCGCGGAGCCTAGGGCCGGATACGAGGAGTATGGTCGGTGCGCGCCAGTTGAAGACTTTGGTCTCAAAGCTACCCATCGAGAACCCGGCTTCCGAACCTGAGTACAGCAAGCGCAACCGCCGGAATAGTTCATTCCCGCTGACGAAGAAGGAAAGCTGAGACAAGACGCTCAGGTTCATGATTTGGCCCGTCTCTTGCAATAGGGGAGGTTGCACTACTGCCTGGGCTACAACTTTTGAAATACTGCCTTTACGTTTAGAGAAGTCGAGGTTTTTTGAAAAGAGGAAGTGTTCGAACAGGGGGTTGAAGCCATTAAACAGGAAAGGGAAATTTGACGGTAGAACACGGTTGAACTGGGCATAGGTTATGCCGGGAGACTTTTCCACGTCAATGAAGGCCGAGAGGACATTCTCAGCTGTCGCCCTCAAATCGTCGAGGTCCGAGCCCGCGACCCGATAAGCATAGCTAGATAGGTTCTCCTGGGCGTCTAGCGGTGACATCAGGAGAAGGAGCATGATCAGCCTCCTAAAATTGTCTGCCGGAATCATGGCCCCGTGCGTAGTGGCGGCATGTGAATCGCCCGTTTTGAAAGCGTCGTTTATATCGAGAGAGTCTAACGCAGCTAAGACGAGCTCGTCGTCACCCGCCACATCATCATCATCCAAATCGTCGCCGGCCTCGTCCACAGCAAAGCCAGGCGCATGTCTGTTCGAATTTGTCTTTGGCATATGTGATGTACCTGCATCACGTTGCTGCTTCTCGATCTCGGATAGCTTCCGGTCGTATACGGCTAAGCTCTTGAACAGCAGCTTCCTCCTGCTACTAGCACCTTTGGCCAGGATCTTGGTATACCTCTCCGTCATGATAGCGACCACCATTATCATCTGTTCGAAGCCAAGTATAACCGGTGCATCTTGGAGGAATGGAAATGCACCAATGTACGCTAACATGTGAAATATGATAGGCGAAACGGCGAGGATATCCGGGAGCTCGAGGAAACGGGCAATAGTGTCCTCCTTGAGGTAGCGGACATTCTGCTCGTGGTCGGCGAGCGACTTGAAGTTGTCCTTGAGAGAATACAACTCTAGCGGCTCGAAGCATTTACGAGCGAACTTCTCGGCCTGTTGGACACGTGGGAACGCATGTCAGCTTAAGCTGTGTTTAAAGATGCGGAAGGGTAAGCATTCATTACCAGGTCTGCTGTTATCTGCTCTTTAGAAGGAGGCCTGGCCTCTTCCGACAGGGTCTGTCCCATGTTTTGGCTCTAGAGGAAGTAGAGCCATTCCAAAGGAGAGTTACATGTGGAAACAGGCGGGATAGCTACATGTATGATGAATAAAGACGTAGGTGATTAAGCTCGTCAATGTTTCTTCCAAGTTGGTGAGCTAAGGGTACATGTACCTCGCCTTATCAATTCCCCTTGTCACTTATCGAGGTATGCATGTACCTAGCTGCGTGCTGCATCATACGTCTCCAATCCCCAAGTACCTGCAGCAGTAAGCGCGATACCTCCTAAAGCTCCTAAAGGCTCCAGGGCTAATAATAAGTTCGCTACCTCCTAGGAGGAATTTTGGGGGCCGGGCCCTGCCTAAAAACAGTGGAGAAATGGAAAATGGGGTGGCACTAGCATCATCTGGTGTGACGTATGAACCTTTCTGTGACGAAACGTTCATCCTTGGTAGGTATTAAGCTTTAGCTTTGTCGCTTCCGCTGCGGAGCTAGCTGATTGATATAGGGACGAGGGCGTCTCTAGACTATAAAGCTATCGCGAGAACCTACCTAGGTACATACCTACGTACATGTAGGTTACCTGACCGAAGCGTCGCGCTGGTATAGTGAAACTGTGCCAGCATTAAGAATACGCGGGTCTATGTTATCTTATGGCATCTATATGAAAGTAAGTAATTTAGGGCAATGAATTTCACGTTCGTCGCAACACGGGGAACAATCACGTCCTTCTCCCATGTCACCTATGGCATGGGGAGGATATCCATAAGATGAGTTACACTGTCCCGCGATGATGTTAGATGGTAGGTTTTACTACAGGAATTGCTTCCAAGTACCTAGGTATTAGGTATCGTACTTTTCTCTGCTGTGTATCAGTTGTGTTATTGTTTATTATTACTTTCTCAGCTTCCACGGAGCGCACATAAACGGAAGCCTCAAGAAGACGAGTAATATAAGCTAAACCAAAGAGAATCATTCCGAACGTCCTGGTAGCTACCCAACGTTGTTGACAGCCCACTTAAAGGTGTCACTCCCAGAATCACGATGTGAGTAGGGTTCTCAGGCTAAGATATTTGCTTCCTGCTCGAAGTTCATATAAATTAGAGGTATATGTTAGCAGTGAAACGTCTGAAGGCATTGTTCTCGCCACGTTTCTGTGGCACAGTAATATCGGCGAGTTTCCTGTCCTAATGACTATGGTTACCTACCTACCGGTACCTAGATAAGTATGTGGTGAGGTAGTCATAGGATAAGAAGCTGAGGGCGTGTAACTATTATCCCTTGCTTCGCCCTACATCAACATCGAATTCCTGTCACTTACCTACCTAGGTACCGGTAGGTATACACATAAAAAGTAACATGGGGACTCTAAATTTAACAACGTTCCCTGATAATGAGCAAGTGTCACTTTCTTATACCGTTTCGTGCCGGTAGTCGAAGTCTTGTTTGACTTTTGAGCGCTAGTCCTTTAGATAACTGGAGCGGCATTGAAACATAAAAAGGAGTTTGATAAAAGACTTTGTTCCTTTGAGTTGGGATTTGTTCTACATATCGCACGTGGCTATTCGCCTCCGTTCAATATAATTATACTAAGCCCAGCCTAGGATATCAAAGAGATCTTTATTACGAATACTATATATGTTTGAGGATCCGGGACGTTGTTGTGTGATCAGGTTCCCCTTTACTCTACTTTAATAATCGATACCAATCTCTCCTAAGTAATCATAATGCATACTTCCTACAGCATAATTCTTGCACTCATTGCCGTGAGCACGGCACAACCCGTTCCTCTGCCTAGTAACAGCGTTTCGAATTCCCAGGTGGACCCGTCAAAGGTGTTGGATCAAATTGAGCACTTGTTCGAGCAGACATGCCACAATACTTGCCTGCAGCTATTCCCTGAAGAAAGTCCTGACCAGGACTACTGCATGGATATATGCCGTGAGTAATAACCACCAGACACACAAGTCATCGTATTCGGTCAGTTTAAGATAGAGACTAACGTATCGGCTGTTTAATAGATCACCGCCACCCTGATTCTAGCCATAACAGTACAGATTTGAGTATGTAGGAATTTCCACGAGAAGCGGCGAGGTTGGGTGGACACACCTCGAATTTTATGTATAGGTGGTGGTCTATGTTTAGATATTTGCTCTGGTCTACTTGGTCTTGAAGTAGATGGTCACTATTTTATAATCGGCCGGCGTTGAGCGCTTGGTTCATAGTATTGATACTATTCGCGTATAATTCTCGGAGGCGTCGGAATTGCAATCGGGCCATATCCGAGGGAGTTTATCTATTAGGTGATACGATAGTCGAAGATGCCCTTCATAAAGGTTCTCCAGCTATGACTTCCAAGAGTGATATGAGTTTAGGTTCGACGTCTATGGTGGCGGCGCGTTGGCGATCCTAGCCCGATCTTTTAGGTTGGAACATCCATGGATGGGTGCTAGAAATGGACGCTAGGGATGCTAGGGATGCTAGGGATGCTACGGACGCTAGGGACACTAGGGGGTCTAGATCCTCAGGGGCTACGCTGGGTCCGCTACGACTACGCGAATGCGCCATCGCGCCCTGAACAAATGAAATCAGGGGTCCTACTCTCCACTCAACTCCACCTTCACATGCCCCCGGTTTTGGCATATGAAGCAGACGACGTCTCAATTCATCGTGTGGGAAACAAAGGTGGCTGACAGTTGTATGTGCGTGGCCCTGCATGAGATACCCATGATGCAGCAACCGTCTCAATGTCTCCCCTACCTACATTAGGTACATATATATCATAAGTCTTGTTTCCTACCTTAGGTAACTTAGGTAACCGTTGTATTTCTCAGGATAATATATAGATTATCTCATTACGTTTCTTGGGACAATAGAATAGATGATAATCTAGACTAATTAACTGGCTAACCAATATCACGAGACGCAGTCAACGCAACCAATCATGTCTTTACCTCTCGCTCCTGTTAGATGCGACGATAAGAGAGACGAGCAGCAGCACAAGTCGGCTTGGTTCCAATTCATTAAGGTATCGTGATTTCACCCTCCCTCCCTCCCTCCCTCTCTCCCTCCCTCTAGCTCCTCGACTCATTATACTAACTTGTGCTCTCATAAGTCTGTTGCAACATTCAAAGGCGACCTTACATCTCTGACTGCACCGCCGTTCTTACTGGCACCGCAATCTATTGTCGAATACAGCACATTCTGGGCCGAATACCCAAGTCTGTTCGTGTCGCCCGCAAAGGAGACGTGCGCTGAAAAGAGGGCTTTGCGAGTCCTCCAGTGGTTTCTAGCCACCCTGAAGCATCAACATGCTGCCAAGGACGAGAATGGCAAGAGAAAGAAGATGAAACCCCTTAACCCGTTCCTTGGCGAGATCTTCTTGGGGAAATGGCAGGATGCTGCTGGTACCACGCATCTAGTCACAGAACAAGTCAGCCATCACCCGCCAGCGACGGCATTTTGGATAAGGAATGATGCGCATGGCGTCAAGGTAGGACAGCCTTCATCAGTCTCTAGTTACACACTGTATTACCGACGTCCTACTGACATGCACGTAGCTCCAAGGTCACGTCGCGCCAAAGGCCTACTTCTCATCCACGATAAATATAGAGCGAAAAGGCTACAGCATCCTACACATCGACAGGTACGACGAAGATCACTGGATTACGATGCCGAAAGCTCACGTCGAAGGCATTGTAACACTCCAGATTGCGCCCGAGCTCAGCGGCGTGTCGTACATCCGTAGCTCCTCAGGCCACACGTCGCGTATCAACTACTCATGTAAGGGTTGGCTGAAAGGCAAGAGTAACTCATTCACCGCTACGCTATACGCGGATCATGACGAAGACAACCCGCTGTATGTTCTAGAAGGTCAGTGGAGTGACTCGTACACCATCAAGAACGCCAAGGGGAAGATACTTGACACGGTGAATCTGGCATCGTTGCAGAGGACGCCGCTTCAAGTTGCGCCGATCGAATCGCAACATCCCCTCGAATCCAGACGAGCGTGGAAACAGGTCGTTGATGCCATCCATGCAAACGACATCTTTGCTGTGGGACACGAGAAGAGTAAGATTGAGAACGCCCAGCGCGCGCTACGGAGGCAGGAGAAAGACGCAGGCGAAACATGGAAGGGTCGTTACTTCACGCAGGTCGAGGAAGATCCTATAGCAGAAAGGCTTTCGATCAAAAGCAAGGCCGGTCCAGCAGATGCTCAGGACAGGATGATATGGAAATTTGACGACGGAAAATACATGAAAATCATAGAGAACCAGCGGAACGGCATCAAGAGCCCTACCCACACCCGCTTTGACTCGGGTGTTGGCTTCTTGGAGACGGAGGAGACGTGGATCGAGTCTACCAAGGCCTAGGTTAGGGAGTCGCTTTATGGGAGTTTTGGGTTATCTATCATGGTAATGGGTCCAACGGTATAACAGGACATGGAACGTATTGATACCACACTGACGGGTTAGATATATAGACGAGATCGCAAACGAGCTCGCATTTAGATACGTCAGTAATGAACTGAGCTATACACATTTTAATTAGCTGGCTTATGAAACTGAGTACTCAACGACCCTGAATAGTGCCATAGTTGCCATGTATTTCTACAAAAACCATCTGAACTCCTCCACCCGAGGGCCGTCTCTAAGCTTCAAGGTCGGCACGTCTTTAGCGGTGAGATTCACACCCTGTTGACGGTTGCGGCGCTTATTATCCCACAGCATGTAAAAGCCCAAGCATCCCGCGACGAGGCATCCAGTGGCACCAAAACATGCTGTCGTTATGAGGGCGGGCGCGTACTTTGGTGCATCTTTCTCCTGGAATACATAGCTCGCTACCAGCCCCATGAGATTGGCCAAGGGAACTCCAACCGACGTCAACGTTAGACGCTCGCCCTCATGCGCAACGTTGTTGTTATACCACTTCGAAAAGGGTTAGTCCGACACACAAAAGTTACGAGGTAGACATGGATTAAGTAACTGAATATGGTATTTTGTGCTGCTCTAGTAGGTAAGAGCTCGCAAAGAGACAAACTCACAGTGCTCAGCAGAACCGATGGTGCAGAGGTTCCCCAACACATCATAAACGTTGCGAAGTACGCTACTCGGATCTGCGCGTGGACGTCCTGGATCGCCGCATAGATAATGAAACCGATAAACGTGAACGCGAAGCCGAGGCATACGAAGGGAAATCGAATCCGCAAGCCGTCGGATGTGAACGCAAGAACAAGCAGCATAACCGCACCCTATTACCATGTTAGGCATGGAGATAACACCAACTCGGGAGTCTCCCCTAGGTAGTCGATATACTTACGGTAACGTTGGGCGCGACAGTGTACAAGTTGATTGTAACCGTGTCATCGACCAGTCGCTGCACAATCTGCGGCAAGAACAGAGATACCGCTTGCAATGGGACGCCGAGACATATCTCGACGATGAGGAAACCATACGTTACTGGCCTCTTGAATACCTTCAGCGACTCTTTAAGCACAAACTTCTCGTTGACGACGGAGGAACTATCGACTTGTATTCGACGGTATGCCAGCGCCTTCTCCTCCTCGTTCAGGAACCGCGCCTCGGCAGCGCTTCGAGGTAGGTAGAAAAAGGCAAATATGGAAAAACAGACCGTGACACTGCCTTCGACAATGAAGAGCCAGCGCCAAGGATGGTCTACCAGCGTCGAGCGGATCCGGAAAACGCCGAAAGCGAGCAGCCCGCTGAAGGCGTTAGCGATGTTGGACGCGGCGTAGAAGATGGCCAGACGGCGCGCGAGTTCGCCGCGCCTGTAGAAGGTGGTCTGGTAATAGATGACGAGCGGGAAGAAGGCCGATTCGGCAATTCCCAGGAACCATCGGAGCGCGAAGATGCCGCCAAAGTTGGTCGTCGCCGCAGTGAGCAAGGTGAAGGAGCCAAAAGAGAACATCAACAAAGGGAGAACGCGAGCTGGGCCAAACTTTTTGCCAACCATGGCGAGCGGCGGTGCGAATAAGACATAGGGGACGAAGAATATCCCGACTATTTGATTGTACTGTCCGGGCGCGAAGTTCAAATCTGCAACCGACGCCGAGGAGGCATGGCATTTAGCTGAGCCATACGGTGAAGGAGAGAGTGGACGGATGAGGGCTTGGTCACTCACCTTTTGACAGACCTGCGGTCTGAGCATTGCCAAGGTTGCCTTTGTCGAGGGCATTGAACAGATACTTGAAGGTATGTCATTGGTATTTGGACAAATCATCCTCCCACTTATTGGCACGACAGCAGGTATAACTAAGAGCCAGTTGCTTATAGCGACTTACCATGATAGCTAGAACAGGTAGCAGACGGAGATCAAACTTGCGACAGAGAGCCTTCTCGGCGGCACTGTCGATGACGCCAGCCGTTGTCTCGTCGGAAAAGACCACGCGGCTGCTCTCGACATCATTGCTATTCCTATGACTCTCGATATCCTTTTTGATCTGGACCGAGTCCGAATCCACGAGACCAACCGAGTTCACATCAGCCATGGCAGCCAAGGGCATCAGTCGGGATATAAGGGTTCAGACGGTGGAGTGGTGTCGGCTAGCAGGACCCATGCGACCACGAAGTGAGGTGAGATGAGATAAGATGAGAGATGTGAGATGTGAGATGTGTCTGGAATGTAAATGTCGACGAGAGTTGTGTGGTGTTGAGTTTGGTAATCGCGAGGACAAAGGCAATGTAACACCGAGATACGGGCTCTTTCCCTCTGCATCTGCATGTAACGAACCAATTCATCTTTGCTTCCGTGCTTATGACGAAGTTCTAGGTTAGGTCCCTCCCCATGTGTTACCTGTCGTTATCTATTCTCCGGTAGAGATAAATGAGATATCTACCGATACGCAGGTCGTACAGCAGATCCTGCTACGCTGGGATTAGGGGGGGTCCCATCCCCAACCTCACCCCTGTTCGCATCGGGTACGGTTTGATAAGACCGGATTCCTGCAGGAAAGACGTGAAGTTAAGATCGATCATATTTCATGTATAATGATGTGCATACATATATGTATGTGTACGATGATATATCGAGCTATGCCGTGAATGTATAATATCTGCATTCCCTACATGTGTAAGTGAAAACATTAGATTGAACTAATTGTTAGACAGCACAGAGTCCTACATGTAGTCTTACATGCATGTACCTTGGGTGGATACCATATGTACCTCCTCACAGCTCGTGTCACCCGTGGGGGGCGGACGGGGCGGCAGGGTGGATGGGGGTACAAGCACGAACTCTGTCCTACTATCCACATGCATGTACACGTAGCCCCAGAGCTGGCGCGATTGGAGTACCTACCAACGCCGATACGGAGCACCGAGAGAACCCCAACTTCCCCTCTCGTAGATACCTGGGGGTAGGTAGGTACCTAACTTATATCGGTGTCTTATTGAACTCCAACCCGTCTACATTGTTTGTATTGCCCCCCACGACGAGGAAGTTACACGCCAAAGCACTACTCGTCGAGTTGCTTATCTCATTCTGGACTGAGACTCGAGACCTTCCCTCACAATCAGGCCTGATCTAGACGAACACGATAGACGCCATGGCCGAGAAGACTGCCGTGCTGACAGATAAGGCACCAAAGCCACTGGCTGGAATTTACAGCCAAGCCATCAAGGCCAACGGCTTCGTCTTCGTTTCCGGTGCCGTTCCCATGGATGCTGAGTCCATGAAAATCGTCGATGGAAACATTCAAATACACACAGTTAGTTGAAATTGTCAACCTCGACATATCCTTCAAGGCCTGCTGACCGGACTCTTTCTCGGCACAGCATCAATGCATCAAGAATCTCTCCGCCATCCTCGAGGCTTCGGGGTCCGACCTCTCCAAAGTTGTAAAGGTCAACGTCTTCCTTTCCAACATGGACGATTTCGCTGCCATGAACGAGGTCTACAGCCAGTATTGGGGTGATGTGAAGCCTTGCAGGACGTACGTTGCTCGTTACCGCCGACACATCGCAAATACTAATAATCACGTGCAGTTGTGTTGCGGTAAAGACGTTGCCGCTGAACGTTGATGTTGAGATTGAGTGCACCGCAACTTATTGAACGGAGTCAGTCTGCTACGGTAAGAGCACACCCGGTTGCGCGGTTGTGGTGGGTTGTAAATGGCAATACGCCAACCAAACTAAGGGGGGGGGGGGGGGCGAAGGCATCGCCCAGCCATGTGGCATCGTCCAGCCTTTCAAAATATCTTACCTTGACCAATACTTACGAGCATCAAACTCAGTCCACAGTATATCCTATAGCCTACATAACTATCACCTCATACGAAACTTTTAATCTTATCACAGATCTCGCTCCTTATAAACTAAGTCGTGGCGAAAAGTTTGTGGCATTGCAGACGGAAACATGGAGCGATCTGGTTCATCTATCAGTGGGTAGGTGAGAGGCCATTGTGAATGGAATCGAGACTTGCCACGCAGTACTATCTCGCCGTGCCTAGATCTTGTTTCCTGGCATCGTGTGCCTACTAGAGCAACATCCGATTTAGATCTACCTAATTCTATACCAGGTTCGATGTACGGTACATTGTTTCCCTAAGAGCGTTGCAGAAGTGCGTTATCGCTTCCCTCCCGGCATCCAGAACACCGTCCATGGCGATGAAAGGGTGCGGTTGGCCCTTCATGACATGGACCTCAGCTTTCGCACCCGCCTGGCGCAGTTTATGCCCAAACTGTCGGCCCTCGTCTCTCAACACATCCAATTCGCCAACAACGATCACGGCACGCGGCAGTTTTGACCAGTCGCCCTCCCATAGCAACGGACTCGCCTCGGGATGCGACCAATCCGATTTGTTCGGTAGGTAGTGGTTTCGATACCACAGCATCTTAGACGCTGGAAGTGCTGGGGTGTGCTCGTTCTCCTTCCACGATATGTTGCTCCTTGCGTTAGCCGTGTTGTCTGTCACTGGGACCGAGAGCAACTGCAAGGAGAACTTCGGGCTACCGAGCGTGGCCGCGCGTTGGCACATGATTGCGGCCAAATTTCCGCCCGCAGAAGAGCCCCCGGTGGCAAGCTTAGTGGTGTCTAGCTGTAGAACATCCTTCCCCTGACCTAAGACCCAAAGGACACTTTCCCAACAATCATCAACTGCGGCAGGGAAAGGATTCTCTGGAGCAAGCCTTCCAAAGCATTCAATATTAGCTTCTCATATCTCGATGCCTACGACGGGGTACATGATGGGCTGGCTACTCACCTATAGTCAACGGTGACGACTACACATCTACCGCGAGCGCAGAGATTAGTTGCGATCACGTTTTCCGTATCGATAGTCCCAAGAACCCAACCTCCTCCGTGGAAGTATATGCAGACAGGCCATCCTTCGGCAGGCCTCAGTCCCAGAGGCGTAAAGGCACGGACCCTGACGCTTGGCCCGGTGGTCTCCTGCCGTGGGATCAAGTGGTCGTCTGTCTTGGTGACAGGGGCCAGAGGACCAGCACCTGGAATTAGAGTCCCGCTTGCTCGCGAGGCTTCTATAGGCTGCAGATGGACTTGCTGGTGCCTGATGATATGCTTGTTATAGAAAGCTGCGTACTGGGGATCGATGCGGTTGACTATCGACGGATGGAGAGGATAGGGAGGCTCGGGATGATCCCCGTGACATATTCTCTGCTCAACACTCATTGTAGGAGTTAGAAGTGCTACGGGATGTTGACTGGTATAATTTATATGTCAATTTGATGACTATAGATAAGTGAGGTGGACCAGGATAGTGATATCAGCTAGAATATCACAGGCTTTGGTGTTTTGGTAAGATAACTAGTGGCAATCTACTCTCACAGCGAGCGTATCTTCGTCTTCTTATTCTATCCGACGGAAACGCTACCACATAGGGCCACTCTTATCAGACATTAGACGGCGTCCAATCCGGGATGGTCGGATTATCATGCAGATTGATGTGTCCCCTGGGGAGACACGTTCTGGTCCAGATACACGATGACGTTAAACTTGCCGATACCGCCACTTACTCGAGGTATACCGCGAACCATCATTGCCGAACTTATACTACTATAGTCATCCTTTTTCGTAGAACCGAGGATAGTCGATGTTGGGTAACTATTAGGGATTATCCCCGAGTTGCCACATTCGCAGCAGCATGAAGAAAGTAAGGGTCCAAGCTGCATTCGTTCTGGCCCACCTAAGTTGACATCATAACCAACCGGGAGCTTATCCAGCCCGTCCATCCTGCATATGATGCGCGTAGCCTAGACGTCGCTCCGATGCAACTTATCAGAGGGACAAGACGACGAACAGGAATTCCCAACTGGGTAAATCAGTAGGTGGGGGTCAAGCGTCACCGCTCATGAACTCGACTCCTATCTCGAATAGGGGTCCACATAGATAGTTCACAGTCGGCTCTCAGGCGAATCGAACTCGTAGTTTACGTATCGAGCGCCGTGATACCGGAGCACTAGACCACGCCCAAGCGGCAGCTATGTGGTGCCAGAATATCCGGTCGCGGTGCAGCGCTGGCGCATGAGCACGATTCTTAGAATTCGATCCAGCATTCGCTGCTCTGTATATCTCTGTATAGCCCGATG
The DNA here is from genome assembly GCA_022578875.1 of Hypoxylon crocopeplum. NCBI lineage: Eukaryota > Fungi > Ascomycota > Sordariomycetes > Xylariales > Hypoxylaceae > Hypoxylon > Hypoxylon crocopeplum. The sequence goes on from MU399573.1 coordinate 676,421, forward strand.
ATAAGTGAGGGATGGTCAGACAAATGTTGTTATCGGCGTGCCAGGTAGCACTCGTTTCATCTCCACCAAGTCATGGCCACGTCGGCGTCTTCCGCGAAGACTTTGTCCAGCCTTTTTCTCGTCCTTCTTCTTTCTGTCAGTCCCATATTGGCGTATACATCTAACTTGGACACTATTGGGGATACATACAGTCTATTTTCCTTTGTCGCCGGTGTTTTTGCGGCGAGGAGCACGATGGAGAAGATGAGGATGAAGTTCAGCTTTAGCATATCTCCGTAATCATGGAATTTCTTGTACCTGCTAACATATAGGAATGTCACGATGCGGACTATATTGGGTATGTTGTTCCGCGAGGGACTACAACCTATCTGGGGGAGACCCCGGGCATACATACAAAGACCTTCTTTGTCTCCTTTCCTAACAGGTCAGATCTCCTGACAATGAATTGGAGCTTGGTCTCTAGTTAGATTCAAGCCATCGCCAACTACATTGTGAACGATACGTGGTGCTTACATGATTCAACTCTGGAGTCATATCGATATTTGAGGCTGCCGAAATATCAATATATTGTACGCGATGATTGGGAAGATCTCTATTGGCGGATGTCTAGAGGATTTACAACTACAAAATATGTGTCGCAGAACGTCCCTCTGGGAATTAGGTTGGTATCTTTAATAAACATCATGTTTTGATTAAAGACAGGGTCAACATGAGCACATTGTATCCGTGTTTCTAATTCATGTTGGAACTATTCCACCCTCTAACGTGAGGGCCTGCCTAAGCTAAGTTACCTCCTCCAAGTACCTAGCGGCCAACTAGACACGTTTAGTCTTTATCATGATGTGCTATAGAAATATAGGTAGAACGATATGATCTTAGACTTATAGCCGTAGTAAATGGCGGAGTGATAATGGTCCATCGTGACAAAGACGGCTGGGCGGAGAGTCGCCATACCTAGCTTGATCTTAGATTATAAGATTAATTAGACCAATAATGTGCATGGAGATATAACTCATTTAGTGAATTCGTCTCCTTTATTATAAAACGGTACCTAGGCTGTTCTATTGATAATCGATATAAGCTCTTCCTAAAACGGATATTATCAATGTAAGATAACACTTATAAGCCAATTCAAGTCATTGGAATTAGAGGTAACCATCGTTAAACGTGTATGATACCTTTCATAGTAAGTCGAGTTCTAGGCGCGTAATACTTAAGCATACCCCTTACATTGAGTCTCTCTAATATATTGTTGAGTATATCATTCTAGAATTATATATTATACAATAATGACTTATGTAAGATTGCCTAGCTCTGAGTACCCTTGGTTACGTCACTGGGGATATCCTGGTGCTTGCACTAATGCAAGGTTGTTTGTGGGCTGTCGGGCTGTCGGGCGGTGCGGGGTATTTGGTAGGCTGTTGCTCGTCAACGCCTGACGCTTCAGCTGATCCCCATTGTTTACCTATGACTTAAGGGGGTATGCAACTAATAGGGTTATTTCCCCACGTCATAAAGCTCATCTATTCTCTATTCTGTGTCGAACCATCTGATCGTTGTTGTTTCTTCAATATCCAGTCCAAGACCAAAAAAAAAAGAACTTGAACCTTCTCTACAATATATTCGGTCCGGCTTACTCGTAAGAGCAACAGAACCAGTAACATGGCCGACGAAAACAAGCCGCGGTCTTCTGTAGACGAGACTCCCATCTCCCCCATCCGCCCCAATAACGAGAGGAGGAACTCGCTCGAACAGCATTTGCAGCACCGCCCTGATCGCTCAGAACTTGTCGAGAGTACTGCTACCCTCGCCCTAAGCTGCTCCTCTCCAGTGCGGCTATCACGTGGATGACTGACCTTGTGCCCATCGTCACAGAGAATATCTTGCCTGCCTCGAACGCTGCTCCCAGTCTACAAGAGAAGCAGAAAGAGGTACGTGTTTTTCCCTCTGGCACTCTAGAAATTCAATAGAAAAGGCAAAGAGGTTGACTGCTGCGAACGAATACGTAGCTAGAGAAGCACATGCGTGCCGACTCCCTGAACGAGAAGATTTCTCACAGACCTGCTCCTGAGAAGCTTATCCAGGACGGTCTGCTTCACGAAGACCCTCGGTCACCCGAGGAAAAGTATGAAGAGGCGATCGAGGATGAATATGCCAAGCGAGAGGGCGGTGCCTGAGTGGCCTCGTCAAGTTTGACGACAGTGGTCTAATCGAGTGGCCATATAATCATCGGATATAAAATTAAGCACTACGGGGGAGACTTCTTGTGTGAATTGATGCAACTACAATTGGCATATTCTGGTCGAGATCAAAGCAATATCTAAATCATCTTTTTTTTTGGCTACCTTTTTCTTTGAGAGAACAACAGAAGTACGTGTGGTGTGTGGTGTGTGGTGGTAATGCGAGTCCTTCACCAGCCAGTGTCGATGTACGGTGCCATGTCGTCCGCGCACTGTCTCATCTGAATCCTTTACGCCCTCACCTGGCAATGATCATGGGCTCGATACATTAGGCACGGGCACTTTCATTTAGATCCGGCATTGACCTTTCTAATGCGACAGTGACTTGTGCGGCAGCGTAGCAGTCGATGAGACGGGGGGTGGCTCAGGACGTCAAGGTCAGATCCCCCGCTACCCCGACTTTCCAAGACACCTCCATTCCACCACTGAGAGAGGCAGTTCCGGTCCGGGCGGATGGTTTGACGTTGCACTCGGTCTTCAAGCAACCGAAAGTCGATGTTAGCGTCGGAGTATATACCCCTGAGCTCTATCTCGTTAGAGCCTCTGCCCGGATCTTGGTAACAGGCGCGACATGCTATAGGCCCGCATATCGACCATGGCCGGGTTGGCCTAGGCGATCATTTAGCCAGCTACTGGTGAGCTGCAGGTCTATCTTCTCGCCTCGGCGCTTCTCCGCATGCCCTGAGTGCCTCCGGACTCGCTCGAGGCCTTTTCTCTATAAGGGTTCATGATGGTTCGTTCGAAGCTATGGATATGCCAAAGCAAGCCTCCGAACGCACCTCGGTCACTTAGAAAACCCCGATATTGCACCTCGACATGGTACTTCTGAAGCTGGTTGTCCTGGCCGGCGCCTTCGCCCATGCAGTCTCTTTAACTAACGCTATTGATATTACTGTGAAGTCGACAGGTGGTAACGCTACAAACGGCCACCAGTATGGCTTCTTGCATGAGGTATGCCGTGTGTGCCTCCGCTCTTAGGGTAGTGTGGCTCTTAACTTGGTCGTTCAGGACATCAACAACTCGGGTGATGGGGGCCTCTATGCTGAGCTCATCCGTAACCGGGCCTTTCAGATCAGCGAGGGCTTTCCTGCTACGTTGGATGCGTGGCACCCAGTGAACGGTGCTAGACTATCGCTGAAGAACCTCGCCCAACCTTTGTCTGACGCCCTGGTTACCTCGATGAACGTTGCTACTACTAAGAAGCAGGGCGAAGTCGGGTTTCGCAATGATGGCTACTGGGGTATGGACGTCAAGGCCTCTAAGAGATATAGCGGATCGTTCTGGGTCAAGGGTGCCTATTCTGGCCGGTTTACTGCCTCGCTACAATCTAATATCACAGGCGAGGCACTTGGGACCGTCAAAATCCAGTCTCGGTCTAGCTCTGACGAGTGGGTCGAGCACGACTTTGAGTTGACACCCTCGAAAGATGCACCGAATTCTAACAATACTTTCGCGCTCACGTTTGAGGCCGCGGTGAGTGAGCCGTTGACTCGCCTAACGTGCACACATGCGGTCTAACAATTGTATGTCATAGGGCATAAAGGAAGGCTCGCTTGATTTCAACTTGATCAGTTTGTTTCCTCCCACATATAAAGGTCGAAAAAACGGCATGCGCAACGACATCGCCGAGGCACTCGAACAAATACACCCCGTGAGTTGTCTCCGAAGGCCTAGCTTTACAAGACCTAGCACTAATGGTGGCGATCAAGACGCTTTTCCGTATTCCGGGAGGCAATAGTGAGTCTCGTCTCTTAAGATTATTTCCAATGTCGTCTCAATTTAAGATGTGGACTTTGCGGTCTTACTGAGACCTCATCGCTTATACATTGACATTATAGTGCTTGAAGGATTGACGAATAAGTCGTGGTGGAATTGGAAAGACACACTGGGCCCTCTGAAGGATCGACCTGGCTTTTCAGGGGTATGGGGATATCAACAAACCAATGGTTTAGGCCTTATGGAATACCTAGAATTTGCAGAGGACCTTGGCATGGAGCTCGGTGAGTTTTAACAGCTGCCTGTGCGATTTCGATAGTATCGTGAGCTTACACGATAACAGTTCTAGGTGTCTACGACGGTCTTTCTCTCAACGGAGATATCACACCGGAAAGCCAATTGCAAAGCTTCATCGACGACGCCCTCGACCAAATCGAGTTCATCCGTGGACCAGCGGACTCGAAATGGGGCTCGGTCCGTGCCGCGCTCGGTCATCCAGAGCCATGGACGCTCCGATCGGTCGAAATTGGCAACGAAGACTGGCTCGCGGGAGCACCGAGTGGGTGGGAGACGTTTAAGGCGTATCGTTTTCCAATGTTCCTCGACGCAATCAACAGGACATATCCTGATATTCAAGTAATCTCCTCGGGATCGTTCTTCGATGGCTACGATATCCCCCAGCCTGCAGCCGGCGATTATCACGTTTACGCTGAGCCGGACACCCTCGTCTCGGAATTTAGCAAATTCGATCATATAACCACTCCACACATCATTGGAGAGATGGCTGCCGTCCACCCGAATGGTGGCACAGGTTGGAACGGCCCACAGCAACCGTTTCCGTGGTCAGTATCTGTTAGATGCAGCTTAGTTTTGCTATGGCATACCCTCCGATTCGCTCAACGGTCTGCTAACGTGAATCGATGCGTAGGTGGGGAGGCGCCGTTGGTGAGGCCGTGTCGCTTATCGGCTACGAGCGTAACCACGATAGAATCATTGGAGCAGCATATGTAAGTCCTCCAGCTCTGTAAGCATAGGTGATATGTCATTCCGAATGCTAACCAGCCGGCTCATACTATAGGCACCAATTATTCGGAATAGTATGTGCAAAGATTCAGTTTCTCTTCGCCCCTTTGCCCGTACCCCCCCTCTTTTTTTGCCCTCTAAGCGAGAGATCTTGCGATTTGGACTGGTGGTAGGGTTACCCCCGAATGGAAATAACTGACTCTAGCTGTCGCAGTGAACCGTTGGCAATGGGAAATAACCATGATTCAGTTTACTGCTGATACAGTCACCCGATCCACGTCGTGGTACGTCTGGGAGGTGAGTTCATCGTTTTCTTTAGATTGTTTAGGGGCTCTCTTAGAATATTGGCTTATGCACCCGCTTGCGTATAGCTCATGGCGGGACATCTCATGACAGAAACCCTACCAGCGACCTCGCGGTTTAATCCATTGTATTATGTGGCCGGAAAGAATAACAAAACCGGTGGACACATCTTCAAAGCGGCGGTCTATAACTCGACTAGCGGCGCCGATGTTCCCATCAAGCTAACTTTTGAGGGAATCACACCAGGAACGACTGGGGAGTTGACTATCCTAACGGGACCTATAGACCCGTACGGAGCCAATAGCCCCTATACCGGTGTGAATGTTGTGAAGAGTAGCAAGACGACGATACGATCTGACAGGAACGGCAGTTTTCAGTTCGCATTACCAAATCTGAGCGTTGCAGTGTTGGATACTGCCCCCTCGAGATCTCGCCGCAAGAATAGGGTAGCTGAGTAGGAGGGCTCATCAACAGAGGTAGGCTAAGGTACTTAGACTGTACAGAAACATAATACACCCAAGTATCATTGCTGTATATTCTAAAGCTTGAACAAAGTTGTCTGTCTAAGGAGTAGCGAGTTCCCTACCTCGTTTCTATAGCTTGATAGACCCGCTAATCCTAGAGCGGTATCCGCTGTCCATTAATAATGTATGAATAACACGTTTCCTTGGCTCTAGGAAGAAATGGTAAGAAGATATTTTATTTCAACATTGTCGTGGTTACTAAGCGTAGCAGTGGGAGAGTTACGAATTTACCCAAGATAATGTCATGTCGTGCGTCTCGCCTATCAGAGGGGCAAATACGAATGCGAATACAGATAGGATTGGAGGTTGCACCGCTCCACTGCTGTGCTGACCGCGGCCGATGAGGTTACATGACCGGCAGAAGTGCCGCAAAGAACCTCGAAAGAACTCGGTGCTACGGTGCGGAGCGGAGCGAATAACGGGCTTTGCCGCGTTGTTCTTTGCGCTGCATGAATGCCCAACCGCAACCGCCTTCTACTGTTCATAAAAAAAGAGCGTCGATACAGCCCACGCCTGGAAAGGGTATCCGAGAGAACCGCAGTTGGAGATGATGATGCACCAGATAGCGGATAAGCGACGTGTCTATCTTACTTGCCGAGCCATCTTCGCTGGCGACAAAGCGCTGCTACGGCGTCAGAAGAAAGTGCGCGAAGAGGTCGAGAAGCGGCCTTACGCACTCGGGTCACTGACCCACGACCTGGGCATAGAAAAAGTGGTCGAGATTCTTCGCGATCTATTAGAACGACGGGTGTTTGAATCGGAACTCAAAGCCAAGGTCGAATTTCCTGAGCTGTTCCATTCGTCGCCTAATCAGGACGTGCAGCGCGAAGCGTCCGAGATTGACGCCGCGAGGTCGACGGCCGAGGCGCTTGAGGAGATCACGAGTGCAGAACATATAGACGCCGAGAGCGATGATGAATTTCGAGAGGATTTCAAGATCGAAACTAGTAAGAAATTTCCTTTAAGGAGACTATCAAGATACTAAGACGGGTCTTCTAGTCGTTGAAGAAGCAGCACCGCGACACTCGGCGGTTCTACCTTCGCTGTACCCTACCTATATCCCGTATACGGCGCAGCATCTCATCTTGAACGAGGCGCAACGCATGCTGGAAGAGAGCTGCTTTGAGTTTGTCCAGAAACGGCTGCCGGAAGTTCTCCAAGACAAAGGATGGGAATGCGCGAGCTCGGCTGAGTTGACGCAGTGGACGCGGCTATTGGCTAAAAAAGCCGACAAGCTGCCCAAGGAGGCTTTCAACTCGGGAGGGACATCGCTGGCAGAGGTTCTCTTCGCGACAAATAAGCTGCGACATAGTGCTGTCCATAGGCTTTCGACCACGGCTCGGGGCATCCAAGATCTCGTAAAGTCGGCGGCGGCGCTTGCGTTTACACTAGGCGACCACAAACGCGCTGGCCAACTTGAGGAAATGTGCTACGAGCTAGAAAGCAAGATCAAGGCTATGGAGCTGAATAAAAACGCGCTGGAGAACTCAGCTACGGCTAGTCTCGAAGAGATTCGGCGGCAGCGAGAAGAGTTAGATAGGAAGGAGAAGCAAGCGATCGCTAACATGATAAGAGACGATGGGGAGAATAAGGGTCTGATGGGAGCACTGTTGGAGGACTCGGTGGCGAGGATATTGGAAGGGAGTACAGATACGGAGGAAGAGATAAAGATAGAGCAAGAGGAAGATAGAGGAAGTGACAGGAGCATTAGTAGTAAGTATTAGAGACAAGTAGAATATAGATGGTTGAGAGTTGTAGTAATAATGGTGGGATAAAGGTTGTTGTATTAGGAAGTCTTCGACTGTCAATTTATAGTACAGTTTCATGATGTGATCGCACCTTCCCACAGAAGAGTAACTATCTACACGTAAAGTATAAGTGATAGAAATGACATAATACTCACCGTATAGGACATATCGTAGTTGAGGGGTGGGGGGTGGGGTCTGACAGTCACGTGGTCTCGCGACCCGGACACTTTAGGCGAGAACGCGCCGCGAGTCGCTTCGTTTTCTCTTTTATGAATAGACAACTCCCACGACGGCGCCACATGCCAACGGTTCAAACGACGGTGATATGACAGATATGTATCGACACCATCGTCACTTTCCTATACTTAGGACTATCTATTATTTCATACTGTAAGCATAAGTCGAGGATGGCCGAAAACCCTTCGGTGCCGGAACCAGAGTCAGATGCCCATGAGGTAAACGCCGCGAACTCGTCCAAGGAAGATGACCACCAGCACGACACTCTCAAGTACCACCTTCTAGGTCCGTCACTCACCAAGGCCGGTCAAGACTCTGTCGACCAATCTAAGGTCTCCGAGATCATTTATAACGCGTCCAAAGGATCCAAGTTCTTCAATCGTGAAGAAGTCAAAGACAAGATCTTGACCCAAAAGATTGAGCAGATTCTGGAAAAGAAGCGCCATCTCGAGAAGCTCGACTTGACTCGCGAACTCCGCGCCGCCGATCAGTTTATAAGCAACCTCGAGGTCTCCCGTGACTTGACCCAGCATATAGTTCACATTGACTGCGATGCCTTTTACGCCGCTGTCGAGCAGCTCGACCGCCCGGAGCTCAAGGATCTCCCCTTCGCCGTCGGTGGTGGCGTGCTAACCACATGCAACTACATTGCTCGCAAGTATGGCTGCCGGAGTGGCATGGCTAGTTTTGTCGCCAAGAAGCTTTGCCCTGACCTGCTCCTCCTGCCGCTCAACTTCGACAAATATACCTCCAAGGCTTCCGAGGTCCGACAAATCCTGGCCCAGTACGATCCTAGATTCGAAAGCGCTAGCATCGACGAGGCTTATCTCAACATCACCGAATATTGCTTTGAGCACGCTATGACCCCTGAAGAGGCCGTACAGCAGATGCGAGATGAGATTCACGACGAGACCAAGATTACCGTCTCTGCGGGGATTGCCGTCAATGCGAAGCTGGCCAAGATCTGCTCTAATATGAACAAACCGAACGGCCAGTACATCCTACCCAATGATCGTAACGCCATCATGACTTTTATGCGAAACCTACCTACCAGGAAGGTCAACGGAATCGGCCGGGTGTTGGAGCGCGAGCTTCAGGAGATAGGCGTGAAAACCTGTGGGGACATCTACCCCCATCGCCAGCTCTTGGTACGTGTTACGCGTAGAGAATGTTTCATGCATTGGCCCCTATGTCTTCCTTCTCAGTTGCTTTCCGCACTGACATTGCCTGATGTTGAATCGAGACTAACGAACGCCTAGTAAGTTGGATGGCTTTCAATTCTGCACGTCCTCGTCTTCCCGTTCTTTTCTTCTCACTCTGCAAAAGCCCGTACGATGAAATGAGGTATCACTTTACCTACCTGGATATTGACTTGTAGCAGGCGCCAACTCTTCGGTGAAAAGACGTATGAATTTCTACTCATGTGTTATCTGGGCCTGGGCAGAACCGGAGTGCAGCCCGCCGAAGAGTATGAGCGAAAAAGTGTCGGAACTGAGAGTACGTTCCGAGACATGTCAGACCCACTACAATTTAGAGAAAAGCTGCGATGGACGGCCGATGAATTAGAAAAGGACATGCGAAGAGCCGAGTGCAAAGGCCGGACCCTTGTCTTGAAAGTCAAACTGCATACGTACGAAGTCCTGACGAGGCAAGTCGTCACGCCGAGAGCCATATGCGCCGCAGACGATTTGTATAACTATTCCTTACCCATCTTGGTAAAGTTGGAGCAAGAAATACCCGGCATGAAACTGCGTCTGATGGGTCTTCGATGCACACATCTAATTAGCACGAAGAAGCCCGATGCCCGTTCCTTCTTTGGATTGAAACCTTCAAGGATAGGAACTGATAATGATGTGACGGATGGAGCGGGTAGTCCCAAGGCAAGCGAGTGTATCCAAGGGGAAATGAATCCTCAAGGAGCCTTGGAGCACACGCCTTACAAAGGTGTTAACCAACTTGAACACGACCTTAGGACAGGAGATTGTGGCCTAGTCAACGGAGATGACGACTATCGTCATCATGGCAAGGAGATTGTCCCAAATCCTAAAAGGGCAGCGCCGGCCGAGGAGTCGGAGGAATGGTGGGACTGTCCAATCTGTAGCCGACCGCAGCCAAGGGACGAGCGTCTCTTCAACGAGCACATCGATCTTTGCCTCTCGAGACAGACGATTCGCGACACGGTGCAGCAGGGCTACGGGCTTGACCCGGTCCCTGCGGTTGGCACGCCAGCTCCCAAGAGGCTAAAGAGTGGTGGCGAGAGGAAACGAAGTCGAACTACCCCTTCTGCTGATCCAAGGCAGAGGAAGTTATTCTTCGGATGACCTGAAAGAGAGGTTGGTTGGTTCCGCCGCTATGGCAAGCAGTCAGATATGTAACTTCATGGCGAATCAGGACATAGATGTGTGGCAAATTGCTTGACACGGCTACCATAAAATAGCATTTTACCTTCTTTGGGTATATCTCAGAATCCAGGTAATTTTGTCAACTGGTGAGAAATTCAAGATGATCTTCACCATATACATACTTGGGTACTTGGGTACCTAGGTAACATATTTGCCGACTAAGTGTAGTGCTAAATCCGCTTACGAGGGTATAGCGTGATGAGTCCACGGGGACATCCATGAGCGTTTACAGTATTGGAATCGGCGAAGTATGGCCTGACCTAATATATTCATAAGGAGAGGATGGCTAGGTATGCAGTATTTCTATAGAAACCTTTAAGGATCTAATCTCGGCGCGTAGCAAGGCAATCTTCCATCCAAGATACCCGATTGATGAGTTCTAGTTACCCTAGTTATCCCTTCAACAGGGCCGTGGCCGTCGAATTACATAATGCCGGTATCGTCCAGGCTTGGGCGCCTCGCCGACATCGACCTGCGAATGTGATGATCTTCTTCTTCGACTCTATGCATATCGTCACTAGGAAGTCTGATAGCACGGTCAAGAGCAACCGGTAAGCCGCGGTGTCGTCCTCTTATCATGACCGCGCACAGAACCAACTTACTCCCCGGGTAGAGCCCGCCGCTGAAGCTGTAGGCTGCGTTAGGCAGTCCGATGCTGATGCCGACGCACCCGTAAGCGGAAACCACTTCAAACACGACGTTGAAGACCGAAAACGTAACAGGATCCTCGATGAAATGCTTCGTCTCGACGATAACAATAAGCAAGACGGCCAAAACAAGCCACCACAGGTCATGGGAGAGTTGCCCACGGATCTGGTGGCTGATGAAGCTAATCCGACTCTCCTCACGTTGATTCGGCGCAGCACCAACGCCGTACCACTCCGCAAACGCGAGACGGATCATCCGACTCAGAGACTGAGCCTTGCTTCGTGGTTGCCCGCGAGAGACAGGACGAGTCAGAACAGTACTGTAGGCGGGATCCTCCTCGTATATTCCCAGGGACCGTTCTTCGTAGACATTCGAATGCCTCATTGTTATCACGACTGGGTACACGGAGATGTACCTGCATGGATTGAGTCAGCACAGCCCTGTGATTGGCACGAGACTTTCGTACAGGCCCCTAGAAGGCTAGAAGGGGAGGGAGAGGCCGAGCGCAAGGGTATTAGGAAGGGCCGGAATGTTGACACGCACATCATTATAACATAGAGCACCTGTAGGCCGATGAAGAGCGTTGGGATAGGTACCACATAAAATCCTCCCGAGCGAACAGCTACAGAAGATATCAGCACTAATAGGCATCGAGTGAGTCAGACTGAGCCTTACCAAGTGCTTGAAAGAGCCCATCGATGATGCGGGACCCAAGAGGGATTTGCTCTAGCGTAGAATTGCCGAGATTGAGCATTTCAAACGCAACCCAATCGGTGCCATTGAGCATGAAAAGCATAAAAACGAGCCAGTAGGTCTGCCGCGACGGGAACAAGTTGGTATAAACGCGCCGGGGATACTTGAGGATGTATTCAAGCGTCTCCTTCCATTCTACCAGGTCCTGCGGATATGTCACCAGCTTCAAAACCTTCACTGCAACGTTCCAGGTTAGACGCCGTCTGTTATCCGGGAAGTTCTTGTGAGAATGGAGGAAAGATTCAGATATACAATTACGCGGATGAACACTTAAAAACTGAAGGGATCGCCTGGCAATATGGATATCTTCTAGAGAGCAACATTGGGATCACGGTGGGGTCGGACTTACAGCTACACCACAAGCCCAACCGTAAGAATACAGGATCTAGTGCACAAAAACACGTCCGTTAGTAACTCACCCCATATCCTAGAATCATGTTCCTAGGCGGCGTCTGACCAAACCTGAGAATGAATAGGGAACAGGGACAAAGAAATCGATATCCACGTACTAGAAAGGCGTTAGCTATGAGTTGACTAGATTTACAAGAAGTGACGGGAAACCTGTGATAAAAATAAGGAAAGGACATGTTTTTTGTACATACCACGCCGTGTTTCCAGCGAGGATCATCACTCCCATGACAATGAGTACGAAATACGCGCTTCCGTAGGGGATCATGTTCAAATCCAGCACACTCATGCCGCTGTTGTTGAAAGCAGACACCCCGTTGAAGATGCCATTCCACCAAGGCGAAATGGCATTATCTAGGGCAGGCTGAGGCAGGTTGTTGGCCAACCACGCGCCGAGCGAGATGCATCCGAAGAACTGCCAAGAGAAAAAGTACAGAGGGACGACAATCGAGAGGAGTTTGAGGGCTCGATACTCGGTACCGCCGAGCTCTTCACGCTCCTCACTTGTCAAACCATGAAACTGGCTATTGCGTCCGACCTTATGCCCCCTCAGGTAACTGCTTTGGTTGACAGCCGTGTCAGTACTCGATAGGTGCCTCTGCGTAGAAATACCGCTGGGTGGGACAGACGTCGACATGGCCCCAGCGCGAACATCTTCGACGAACGCGACGTGCTCGGTATTTGCCGGTGCACCTGAGTTATCCCTCGAAGCATCCAGAGCCGGAGAGGGCGGTGCAACGTCATCCGTCGGAGGCAAGCTATGCCTATAAGACAAAGAGGCGCTCGTACGCGACAACGACCGAGCATCGGACATTTCACCGTCACGTGGGCTAACATCGCGCCGCGGAGGAACGACGGCGGAAAGAAGTCTCCCGTCACTGGGCCTCGATATCACAGGCAGGCTGCCACCATGGGCCTCTCGAGCCCGAGTCGAATGGGTGTGCGGGGGATGTTCCCAAGGAGGAACATTATCGCTACTATCCTGTACCGTCTTGCTCCTACCAAAGGTCCTGAGCCTGTGCGTGATAGGAAGGAGGGTCAAGCTCGCATTCCGTCTTTCGAGACGGCGCTTCCGCTCCTTGAGCACGATCTCTTCGAAACGAACCTCGAATGCATGCTTGCGCACCAGGACAGTCCAGATGGATACCCAAATGGAACTCCCGACGATGATCAGAAGCCAGAGGAGGACCTGCTGCCACGTAGTCATCTGACTGAGGTTCACGGTGTTCAGGCCAGCCTCAGTCATGGCCGAGGTGACCAGGAATAGGCTGTCGACATACGAGATGCTGAACTTGGGGTCCGAAGAGCCCCAGAAGACGAGCGACGCAACTAGGGGGATGACGATGAAGTAGGCATAGTGGATTGTGATGAAGTTCAGCGGAGGTAGAAGCGATCGGAGGCTGTGCATTTCCGACACCCCGTCCCACGACCGGATGAGCCAGAGAGAAAAGAAGCGGTTTGGTGCTGGTTGGTCTTGGCCGAGTTCGGAGTTCGGAGCGGGAGGAGGGAACGGAAAACAAGTTTCTCTTCCTCTTTTCCTCTTTTCCTCTAGTTGAGCAACATGGCGAAAGAAGAAAGACGTATAATTTAATCGAAACCTCGACAAGTCTCTAAAAGCTCCGTCGTCTTTCTTTGTATATGTGCCGAGTAGAATAGAAAACCGACGATCTAATGATTAAGTTAAGTTGTCGCTCCCGATGCCACGAAAACTTACTCAGGTACGTATACGTAGTATTTCGTCTGAGGAGAGAGGGGGGGGCTAAAGGGGCTAGAGTGATATTATTCTCTTAGATGGATTATTGTGGCGGAAATAAGATTGCCGTGCCACCAATTTACATTACACCGTAAATTGATACGTATATACATGTATATATAGGATAGATCAGGTACCAATATGTCCTGCAAGTATAATACGTTTTATTCGGAAAGTCATGCTACGACCGATACATAAATTTATCTTTAACTGCGGCTATCTGAAGTCGAATCAGAGGTTTAGCGAGTCATAAGGATAGATATATTGCCCCATCTACGGCTCACAACCTCTCATAGCTCGTTGTGCTCCTGGACATCGTCAGTATCGGCGAGCATGGTCCCAACGACCTCGGCGGCTTCCCCAACCTTGCTCGCGATCTTCTCCGCTACCTTGGCCGAAGCCTCCTCGGACGCTGAGCTCGCAACCGAGCTCGCGCTACTGCTAGCCTTGGTGACGATGGACTCGGGGTTAGGAACACCCTTGATACCCATGAGCTCCGTCTCGAACACTGACGGCGGCATACGTATCAGATGCTGTACTTATTCCAGAGCCTCTTCTGTTTGTTACGTACCAAGAGTAGATCCAGCCGGGATGGGTCCCATTCCTCTGTTTCCGTATCCGAGCTCGGGAGGTACCGTCAAAGTTCTACTTGGCCGTCAGCTTCAACCGGGTATCAGGTAGAAATCATTCTCTCTTTGCTGATCGTATCAGGGAAGAGTGGGTGGTCGGGTACCTCTTTTCACCAATACACATATCCAGGAGTCCCTCATCCCATCTGTACGCATGTTAGAATCCCGTAAGTGGCAGGTAGCAGGTGATTTCGACGACAGACCCCTTGATGACCTGACCGCCTCCCAGCCTAAAGCTGAATGGCGTGCCCCTGTCGTAGCTGGCATCGAATTTGTTCCCGTTGGCAGCAAGCGTGCCCCTATAGTGCACGTTGATGGTATCGCCCTTTTGAGTTTTGCGATCGCATTCGACAGGGAGAGTCACGTCAATCTTAAGGAGGTCGGAAGGACTCGAGGCTAGAGCACCTAGGGTGATAGATGCCACGAGGGACAAGGAGATAAGGAGGCGTTGCATGTTGTCGAGTTGTGGTTGGTTGTATCGACGTTTGAAGGGTTATGGAGTGCGCAGGAGAAGGAATATCGATCAATTGATGTGTTCACTTATTGAATCAAAGTACCCAGGTACCCACCCCTACGTAAGCCAATCCGCGTGGTCAATCCGAGGCGGTGCAGAAGCGAGTGACCTATTAAGTGCATACCGCATGGTTGATTGTCGCATACGTACATATCTGATAATTACGACTACCTAATCCCTTCTTTAACCGCGCATCATTCACGACCACCTTCACTCACCGAAAAAAGAAGAAAAAAACCTGCCAATATTCAAGATCCAGAACTATCTACTATACCCAGTGCCACTTTACTCTGTCAGCCATCGACTTCGTCATCGCCACCAAGGCTGAAAACGAAAAGGTGGATACCAAATACATCGAAGCCTGGAGAGTTGGCCTAGGACATGCACCAGACTACCTATACGGTTTACCTTGTTCACGTCATGGAAGTCCTACGATATCGATATGATATCCCTTACGCACCCAACCTTCGGTCGTATGGATGCCCAGCCTATTAACCCCCCCCCCCCCCCCCTTTCCCCGTAGATAAGTCTTCGCCTAGGACTCGAAGCATGTAAGCAGAGAGGGACCTAGGCTGAACAAGACTTCAGCTGAGTCCAACCCCCAACCAGCAGCAGGCAGACAAACAGTCATTCCACCGCCGACCACCAACCAGCCAGCCAGCATAGCCGCTTAACACATTTTTCCTAAGTTTGCCTCTCCATCCTGTATCAAATGGCAATCAGTCAAACTAGACTAGCCAGCCAGCTGTGTGGATGACATCGACCATGCCTCTCTCTCACTTCCAATGCTACCTGCGTGTAGTGTTGTCGTATAAGCCACACAGTGTCAACGGTCTGGATACCGTGAGATTCATATGTACCTACGCTAACAACTTTCGCCGGATGATGGCCCCCGCGCCACCTGAAAGATGATGTTCCAGTCCACGGTAGACACTGTGGCGTCTATGGGAATTTACAAAGATCCATGATTAAAATTCCCAATGTGATGGAACTTCGTCCTCGACTTAGTTAGATGTTCGGTCCGCCACCATCATCACCCACCTCGAAATTTCCAATGCCCCTCTCAGGCAATGATC
Source organism: Hypoxylon crocopeplum (assembly GCA_022578875.1). NCBI lineage: Eukaryota > Fungi > Ascomycota > Sordariomycetes > Xylariales > Hypoxylaceae > Hypoxylon > Hypoxylon crocopeplum. The sequence continues at coordinate 692,395 of MU399573.1, forward strand.
ACACAGCCTCTGTCCGTATTTCTGAATTTTTTTAGGCACACTTTTGCTTCCCCCAATCTCTATTCCAGCTGAACTATTTCTGCCCCTGACAGCGGCCTAGGTATACTCTCATAGACTGACCCCTGCCGAGCGGTCCCCACTCCCACGGTCATCTGGACTTCTTGTATTGCTTTTCCTTCTTTATCGCTCGAATTACTCAGTTGTTGCCTCATCACCACCCTTCTCTCCCCTTCTTTCTGCCTTGAAGCCCTAGGTAGGTGACTCACTGTTGTTTCGGTGTCTGTCTACATCTCTCGACTCTCTCTTTCGACACCTACGGCAACTAGGCATGGCCCCCATTCAGTCTGCCTGGGGCATTGCTGTGCTGTTCGATGTTGCTGCTGCTGTTGCGTTGCTGTTGCTGCTACCACCAGTGCCATGTGTTTGTGTCTCTACTCTTACACAGGCTGTCGTTGTAACTACTGAAAGGTAGGTATTTTCCTAGTTCCTCGTCTATAAAAGACATAATACTCCCCACCCTGTATTGTAAGTCCATCTGCCTTTTCCTTTTCTCTTCAAATATCCAGACGAGTCTATCGCGAATCTATCATCCATACCGCATATCTATCAAGCTCCCCATCCAGCATTCTATACGGCCTTTCTAAGTTCTCGTTGTTGTAAAAATTATGGGATCATCGAGCACAAGGTCATCCAAATCTTCATACGCTATCGTCGTAGACGACCGCTCCTACCGTTCCACGTCAACAAATTCCTACGACACCATGTCGTCCCGCGGCAGCTACTCCGGCGTAGGGTCCGGCTCGGGCTCGTATACTCCTAGCAGCTCTTCTTCGAACGTCATCCAAGGGCAAGCTCGATCTTCCAAGGCTGGTACGCGCAACCTTACCTCACCTGGCCATCACAGGCTTGTAGCTAACTTGGTCACAGCGGACTACAAAGTTGATATCTTCCAACGAGGAAGTGTCTCGGTATACAACCACTACTCCACCGGATATGAACAGAATGCTCCTCATCCCAGCTACCAGGGTACCGGTGGTAATGGACACAATCCGAGGACACATCCTTGACCTTAAGGTCATACCAGCCAACCTCGTACCTTATCTGCGTCTATATGCAACTCATACCAGGCGGTTGGCTCTTTGGGAAGGTGGATCGGCTATCGGCGTCATGGATTTTTACGAATAGGAGTGTACCAAGATTCTTCATCCTTCTCGACGGTTAGTTATTTAACAAAAAGACGGCACGGCCTCGGGGCTTTTAGACTCAAACAGTTACCAGCATCATTTCGCATCACTGTGTAGTCTAGTATAATATTATCATCTTGAACTCTTATACAGACCAACTGAGTTGCTCCGTGTGTACTGTTGTAGTCGAGTAGATATGTTTCGCATATGAATTTACCCCGATGAGGCTGACCGGCATGTTCCTCATTCGCTACCTACAATGAGGTAAGGTAATTGCAAATATGCAAGGAACACACGCCGTACATGATAGGCGGCTGAGCTGTGACACCCCGCAAAGAATGTGGCCGAATGCAGCTCGCACGCGGCTGTCACTCGATTGGTTAGATAGATTCAAGGCGCCAATATTTCCACACCAGGTCCTATAGCCGGCGGTCGACCTAGGCAAACAGCGAGACTTGTAGGCTCTACCAATCACAGCAAATCAGCCATGGCAATCATGCGAGCGTTGTATTTAGCCATCATCAGTACATATAGCCAGCGCATCTGTGAGATGGAAACTACCTAGGAGCAAGCAAGGATGAGGAATCCAGACGTGTCCGCCAAAGTCTCATCTCCAGCCTTCACGAGAACGCAAGGTGCCAGTTTCCATCCGAACTTTACCACCAGTGTCAAGTTCAAATCACTCCCACCTCGAGTTTCACGGACAAGAACTCCCAGTGCCGTTTGCGTGGGGATTGCAGTTCTTCGTATTCCATAGGACTACTGCGGTTGTATCACTTTTGTATAAGTGATATATACCAACTCCTTGTCTCTTGGCCAAGATACATGTGGGATCGCTCTCTCTCATCCTCGATGATATGCATCACGCTCTGCTTCAAAGTAGTGCGACATCTCTATCCCAGAGTTATGATACCCGCACTTGACGTAAAAGGGCTCGTTCTTAAGGCCGCAATTCAGTATGTTCTTGTAGCAACCTAAGTTGACCGCAACTGAGTCTAAGGCCTGGATCATCTTTAAACCAAGCCCCTTTCCCTGGTGCTCCTTAGCTATTGAGATTTCCTCAATGTGCCCACATTTGCCGCGCCCATGTATACTGCTTCTAGTAAGAATGTCGAATGGCACTCCCTATGTCAAGAAAGGGAGGGGGCATACAATTTCTTCTCTACTACCAGAGCACCCGTCCCGACTATGCGGCCATCGTATTCGATAACAGCGAAGTAATATGTGCCTTTAGCCTCCACCATTTCGTCGTACCTCTCGATGAAGTCGGCCTCGCTGGCGTCCCCAACCCACGTGAGCACTCTCAAGCAGTCGAAGAAGCCCTTGCTATAATCTGTCCTCTCCAACGAGCGGATAGTGAAGCCATCGGGGAGGGACTGGTATACTTCAGGCGAAAAGAGAGAAGGCGAGAAGAGCGGTTGTGTTTCACCCATGGCCGGTTGGGTCAGTCTAACGGATAGATGCCTCAGTCAACCAAGTATAGAGGTCGAGACTTGAGCTTAAGATATATACAGTAGGGGGGTAAAAGAGGCCGTGTTCCCGATCCCGGTGGTCTGTGGGTTAGGTACGTATTTGTATATTAGTATACCTATAAATATGGTCACTTAAGTGATAAACCTAGGTAACTATAGAGATGAATCATGCGCAGATTTTCGTCACATCTGAAGCTTCTCCGTTCGGCGCATTGGTTGGTAAATATAAATTGGAATGAGTTTAGGAGGTAGGGGTGGTTGGTAAATTAGGTAGGTATTGATGAGTCCCCCGCCTTCAGTGACATCCCACTCATATGCAGATCCCTTTCCGATAATTGCATATACGAACAGGCTTCAGGGGCCGCCGTACAATTAACAGATACAATGTCAACTCAACCAAACAATAACTAAGGTATATCGCAACAACTTGAAGACTCCAGGTTTGACTAGGATGAGAATTTTACAACAGGAGAAGTTATACCGTCTATTCCCAGAGGACTTCTAGGTTCTAGCCTATAGAACCGCTCTAACTTATAGAGACATGAAAACGAACAGGCACAATAAAGCAACTCCCTCTCATAACATCCCTCAGCTATCGAAACTCTTCAGCAGCTCTGGTAACGCTTCCGGGCTGTCCACGAGATATCCCTGATCCACGAGCGTGTCTATTGACATTTTCGCGTATTTGGTCCCCGTCTTCGTGTCCTTTGCCTTCCAATAGAGCCGCGCCATGATCTCGTACTGGCTGGCGTAGAGAGGTGCGAGATCCTCGGCGCGCATAAGTTCCAGCACTTCGTGCGTGAGCTTGACCGCTTTTGTTCCGTCCCAGGCTTCAATCGCCTTCATAACTTCCTCCCGCAGCTTCTTGATCTTGGTCCTGCGATAGTCGGAGGCCGCCACTTCGGCTTTGGATGCCGTGCAGAGTGCGCATGTGCAGTTAAATCCCCATTTGAGCAATCCAGCCTGTCGCTCTTCGCGGGTCTTGCCCATGGGGACGTCTAAAATGAATACCAGATATCGTCAGTAACGCGCCCCGGATATCACAGACCGACAAGTCGGGTCATACAGGTGATGTTGATCTCCTCTCCAGGCTCTATATCTCTCAGAGCAACAATGCTAACGGCCAAACTCGTTGGTGTAAATCGTATGAAAGCACTAGCGGCGACTTTAGTTCTCCCGTTGCCTTTCAGGTTCCTCTCGTTCTCTACACTTACTTTGGGCGGCACGCGTGGTTGATTCTCTGCGAGTTCTAATCAGTCTTCCGGCGACACATCGAGCGGACCGATAAGACGCACCGAGACTTCAGGATAGAGAGCCATGTGAGGTTCCCCATATAGGCTAAATGAAAAGGCGTTCGTCCTCAACACATCCTCCATGATGTCGGCTGAGGAAGCGCTGTTACGGGCCAGCTGCAACACGCGATCCGGATCCGACAGCTGATCGGCAGCTCTGTGGAGTAGGTGGTATCCCTGCGCTCGCCTCACCGAGATGGGGAAGTTCAGGTCCACGACCACCGAAGCCCAGTCAGCCATGATGACCTCGGTGCGGTTGATGCGGCGTGTCGCAACTAACCCCTTCCCTTTTCCAGGAATATCGGCCATTTTATACGCAGCTTCGACGCTGTCGTTAACAAAGGGTTTTGTATGAGTATATCCGGAGTCGTTCAATATCTCCACACTGTTTGCGGCAGCTTCAGGCGTGGTGATGATGCTAACACCTTGATTTCCATGTTGTGAATTGGTGAACACACAATACTTAGTCGTCGGTGACTTCTCTGTCTCTACGCACTCGGGCGGGTGCGTCCACGGCGACCAGTCGACAGGTTGGCTAGCTTTGCTCCAGTCAACCGGGTGTGGGCATCCCAGCTGCCCCTGAGACTGCAGCGTCATTGGGGTATTCAACAGACATTGGCCGACAGCAGTCGAGAGGTGACTGTGAGACACCGCCCGTGGGCTCGTGAAAATAAGGAGGCCCACGGCGGAGAGGAAACCAGCAGATGGACTAGTTCGGATACGCATTCTGGATCAGCATCACGGAGAAGAGAGGGAACTGAATGAAGTGACAACCCAAGTACGGCCAATACCACAGGCCGTTTATAAGTGTAGTAACTATGGGGCCGATCTCAACTTTTCGAAGTTGGGGTAGCTATTGATGTTCCCAAGTTCGGTCCTGAAGTTCGGCCGGAGGTAGATGGCGAGATACATATTGAGCTATCGATCAACACAGCGACCAAGGGTGTGGATAGGCCAAGGGAAGCCAAGCGTCACGTCCAGAGACACCTCGTCACTGAGTCGATGTAGGTAATTACCGCAGGATGGAGGTGTGTACGACAAGCAGCGTATTTCCACACTCAAGCATATGCAAATCTTCACTCATACACATCCCGGATAGCTCCTGGCCCTCGAGAAATCCGCGCTCCCTTTCCATAGCCAAAATTGGCAAAGTAACCCCCTACTCACGCGCTCCATTGTTGGCCGCTCTACTCCAGCCTCTGAGGTAGAATAGCCGCCGGGCTTGTCATACCATCTGCCGAATCATTGGCAGCTTCGGCCGCAATAGATCTTGGCCACGCCGATCGCCCAGGCTCCGGCTAAATGAGCAACCACAATAAGTCAAGGTTGTACATCCGATCTATCCGTCTTCACTACGTGTCCGGATGCCCGTCATTTGTACGTGTCAAATTCACATCACGGCTCTACTTGGAAATACTCCTCCCCTATATAGTCGTTAAGGTATGTTAGGTAAAGACCATCAACGATGCGGAAGTGTGTCAACTTTAATGCTATACAATGCTATTTGTGACGTTTGCAGTGTCATCATTTCTCAATATTATAGATGGCAGGCTTCACTACAGTTTGCACCTACGTCGGAGACTCTGGGTTTGGGCAGGTATTGATGAACATTGGGCTTAGGCGGTAAACTTGACAGCTTGAATTCAGTTGGTCCATGCGCCCTGCGATAGGAACAGGCTATGCTAACACCCTATGCCCATGATCCTAACGCTCACATTACTATCATTTTGACAGGAATTACATGAGAAAAGGGAGTTGGCGGGTGAGGACAAGTGCGAATATAAGCCGAATTATGGGAACCAAGGACCGAGGCTCTATAAATTCAATACTGGAACAATCTTAGAAGGTAGGTGACAACTATACTAATCGTAATACCGATTCCGTCGACTCTTTTCCTATCTAGGATAACACAATCATTAAATTCCCCGCCACGGAAACTCTTGAGTACCTAAGTGTGCCTTTATTTTGAATACAACAGAATACGCCTGACGGAATAGATGGCAATCAAGACATGTTGTCACGATACTTGACCTGTCAGGACGAGTCCTAGACAGGAGACAAAGAGGGTCTTTGTATATAACTATTGTTTCTAATCATCGACTAATTATACATGAGCACCCATATTGTTCTAAGCAGAGTTAATGCGGCTAGAACTTATGAATCTGGTCCTTCTGAAACCCAAGTTCGGTCAGTATTCCCGACTTGCGCCAGGTACCTACAAGAGCATTCTCCATTGAGGGCGGCCCGCATACAAACACCTTGCAATCACCTGACGTAGGGGCTACCTCCTCGAGCAACTCCTTGGAGACGTAACCCCGACGGAATGGCGAGCCGTCTACGGGTTGGCTGACTGTGTATACAGCCTTGAAGCGACCCGGGAAGCGAGCTTCGTACTCGTCAAATTCCTTCCTCAAGAGTACGTCAGCATCGGTGTTGACTCCAAACACGAGAGTTATCCTGGTGTGGTCTTGGGCGTTTTGCAGGATACCCCGAATAAGTTGGTAAGCTGGTGTGATGCCTGCTCCTCCCGCGATGAGCACGATTTGCGGGTGCTTATTCGGTTGCCATCTATATCCCGGTATGCGCGTGACAAAGCGTAACGAGTCTCCGGGTTGCAAGGAGTGCAGATGCGTGCTCTGTTTCCCGTCTGGGTATTTCTTCACTAGGAACTCCAGAACACCCGGCTCGTCTACCCAACAAGGTCAGATTCATCCATCTACTACAGGGACGACCGAAGTCACACACCTAGGGCACTGATTGGGGTATAAGGGCGCAGTACAGGCAATGCGCTACCGTTGGGCCAGGAAAAGGTTAGAAGGGCAGCTTTCTCATGTAGGTCAGCGCCGACGGAGAATATAGGAGTACCTATGGCATGTTGTCAGGCTTGTGGGGCTACTTACACGTCAAAGTGAGCCCGCTGACAGAATCTACCTCAGGTAATTTAAAGCGCAATCGCTTGGTGTTGTGGTTTACCGTCTCGGCGCTCTCTAGCTGGAGAGATAAAAAGGCCGGGCCGGCGCCGAAAACTTGTCTAGGAGCCGCGGAGTCTGCTTGAGCAACATTCCTCGTGTACATGTATAGCAAAACCCCGGTCCCGGCGACCGTGGCACTAGCCATACCCCGAGCTAGGCGCGGTGAAAAGAGTATCCTGGAACTCATCGTATTCTAGTGTACTTGTAACAGAAGGTAATGCTGCTTATGAAAATGATATTGTCATGAAAGGGGTAGAGGAGAGTATATATATTCAGAAAGTTTTCTGCAGGAGAAAACACGGTGGCAGCTGACGATGCGAACGGACTTCCCCTAGATAAACATATCCTACGAAGGATTAGACGGTCCTTGGAGGAATCTGGTCAATAATAGTAGGTCAGCTGGTTTGTGAGAATGTTGCTACTTGAATGGGTCTACCGTTTGCCAGCGACTTTTATATCTACTGGTTGATCCGACAGGAAGCCTTTATACCTATCATTACATATGTACATTCCCGGGTCGGTGTTCGGGGTACGGGGTACTAAATAGGAACGACGGAGTACGCGGCGAACACCCAAGTCCGAGTCCGATATCTTACGTCAGCACGTACATGTCGGCACCGAAACATCGTTCTAGGTATATTACAACCTATATGTAGATATATACACATCTTCTCTGGGCACATGAGGTAAGGGATGGCATGACTATCTCCCGAGCCCAGTTTATTTAGTACGTCTTATTTTATTTTCCCTTCTCAGAGGCACCACGTAGGAAATATAGGTACTTTACACATATTACTCTATTGTGCCATTACATGACAAGCGGTCTCGTCTTAGGATGATAACCTCAAGTAGCGAGCAATACAATGGGCTCGCCGTTGCTAACGCTGAGGCAGACATTTCCGTCCCCGTCCGAAGTGTAAGATCCGGTGCCGAAGGTGTTGTTCCACGACCTGTTTGGAACCTGCGTGTTAAAACAGTGGTTTCCGGTCGACCCAAGCCCACTGTTGGTTGTGAGAACAACGAGGTCGCCTCCACCTCGGCTCCAGGCGTAAGCAGTGTCCGCCACGTACAGATGCGCCTGGTCGTCACCGGCAAGACCGCCGGCTGACTTCCTAGCGGCCGAGAGTCGGGAGATAGCCTGGTAGATTTCCGAGCCGGTGTTGAAGCTGCTCCTCCATAAATCCTCGCGGTTAGCCGGGTCAGCCCCTCCCGAGTACGCCTGCTCGGTTCCGTAATACACGATCGGAATGCCCCGGCCAAGGATGACGTATGCGAGCGCATTCTTGAGGAGGGAGAGGTCGTTCTTCGAGTTTAGCCACCGGGCATTGTCGTGGTTATCTAGAAACGACCCCAGCGCTGTAGGGTCGGGGAACATGGAGCTTATCTGGTTATACATATCGACGATAGCCTGGCTCGATCCCTTTTGCTGATAGAAATTGTTCATGGGGTAATACATAGGGTAGTTCAACAAGCCCGACATGAGACTGGCGTATCCCGAAACATAGGCCGGATCGCCGTCGAATACCTCGCCGACGGTGTAGACGCCGGCAGCAGAGGAGAATCCGGGCCAGTAATCCTTTTCGACGTGCTTTACCGTGTCGATACGGACGCCGTCGAAGCTATACTCGGTCACCAGCCAGGTGACCCATTCCTGGTACAGCGTCCGTATGTCCGAGTTTTGCGTGTTGATATCCGGGAGGTTCGCGATCCAGCAGTTCTCCACGCTATTCTGATTGGAATAGTCAATGTCGCACTGTGCATGGTACGAGCTGTCCTGGTTCAAGGGTGAAGGTTGGTGGTCCGCGATGGCCGAGGGGCCGACGTGGTTGGCAACGACGTCGACCATCACGTATATGCCCTGTTTGACCGAGGGTTAGAAACTCTGACGGCCAAAGCCAGTGAGCGTCGAGCAGAGTCGGAGACATACCTTCTCGTGCGCAGCGCTGACAAAAGCTTTTAGGTCGTCTGCCGTGCCGTAGTTTGAGTTGATGCCGTATAAGTCAGTAGCCCAATAACCATGATATCCGCCGTCGCTGTCTGATGTTGGTATGGTAGTCAGTAACAGTGACGTTGGGAACCAAGATGCCGTAGGAGACGCTGAACATACTCGTTACCACGGGCGTGATCCAGATAGCGTCAAAGCCCATGCCGGCGATGTAGTCGAGCTTTGATTGGAGGCCTTGAAAAGTCCCACCACAGTAATTTGAGAGGTCCCCGCACGCATTGCCCCCAGTATCACCGCTGCTGCGGGCCACACGGTCTGTCAGAGCAAAATATATATTCCGAGGCTTCCATGCCTCCGTATCCGCCGAGAGACCAAACGAAACCAGGTGAGAAAGGAGAGCGATCGTAGACCACGGTGTATGCATGTTAGCTATAGTACGAATAACTCAGTTAGAGAGCTCCAGGAGGGACAACGAGAAGAATGGGAATCCGTCACCGCACTTATACCAAGGCTCATCGATATGGTTGACGACGATGAACACAAGAAAGTTGGAGGTGATGAGGATTAATGTCCATCCGGGCTGCCTCCGGCCGTTTTTTCTAACGGGCCGAATTTGGACAGGATAGCGGCCGAGTCTTAACTGGAAAGAATGGCCGAGATAGCAGAGCCGCCGACGAATAGCTCCGTCGCGAACTCCGCTATCCCTGCCAGTGTTACATTCTCCTTTGCGAAATTCTAACTAACGCTATTATGAGAGTTTAAGGAGTTACATATGAAACTAAGATCCGATTAAAAGGCCGAAATTTATCTCGGATTATTATATCGAGAAATATTAGAAACTATAATAATTATTACGGATATAATAAAAAAAAAACCGTTATAATTATAAAAAAATTATATAAAATATATAATTAAAGGTTTAAATATAAAAAATTATAATAAAAAAGTTAAAAAATTAAATAAAAATTAAATTAATAATGATTTTTATTTAAAATTAAAGTTTATTATCGATAAATAAAATTTAACGTTAAAATTAAATAAAAAAAAAGTTTTATTTATAAAATAAATTTAAAGTTTTTACGAAATTTTTATAATATAATTAATAATTTATACTTAATTTAAAATTTAAATATATTATTTTTTACGAAAATAACGTTTATATACGTATATATCGATTATTTAAATATATTATATAATTATATTTTCGATATTAAAAAAAAAAATTTTATTACGAAATAATCGAAAATATATCGTTAATATAATCGATCGTAAAAGGTTTAAAAACGTTAAAATTTAATTAATTAATTAACATAATAAAAACGGTTTATAATTAAAGAAATTATAACTTATAACTTTTTAATTTTAATATATAATTTTTTTCGTTATTTTATAAATATTTATAAAAAATAAACTTTTATATAATATTTAATTATTTATTTATTTAATTAAATATTATATTATATTATATTAAAATGATATATTATATAACGTATTATTTATAATAATACTTTTTTTATTTAATTAATTAAAATTTTTCGAAATTTATTCGAATTAATAATTAATAATTAATTAAAATTATTAAAATTATTTAATATTTATATTCGTACCTAATTATTTACTTATTTAATTTGTTTTATTTTCTTTTTTTTTTATATTTTAATCCGATAATATATAAATAGAACTTTATAATTTTATTATACGATTTTGAGAAAATTTAAAAAATAAATATATAACGTAAATTAAAATAAAAAACGAAATTCGAATTTCGATCGAATAATTCGTTATCGTTTAATTTATTTTAATTATTTAATTATGATTTAATTTAAATAAACCGCCTATTTAACCGTTTATTTAAATAAATAACGAAAATCTTAAATTATATTTTATCGAATAAAAAATAAATAAATATAATTTTATTTCCTATTTAAAAAAATCTTTAACTTATATAAATAAATTCTCGTAAATTAAAACGTAACGAAAAACGATCGAAAAAATTTAATAAAAAATAACGGAAAAAATAAAATTTTATAAAAAACTAATTATATTTTTCTTAAATATATTTTTAAATTAATTTTTAATATTTTTTACTTAATTTATTCTAATTTATTTCTCGTTAAATTATCGATTTATAAACTTTTAATAAACGTTATAAAGATTTTAATAAATATTATTATTTTAAATAAAATAATTATTATTTAACGTTTTATAATCGGAAATATTTAACGTATTAAAAAGGAAAAAACTTTTTTAATTTATAATTTTATAATTAAATATTTCTTTATTAATTAAATATTCGATTATTTTAAACTTATATTTTCTTTAAAATATATTAAATTTATAAAACTTTTCTCGTATAAAATAAATAATTTTTATTTAGAAAAATATTTCTTAGAAAAAGTTAAAATTTATAAATTAATTAACCGTAACTTTTTTAATTAAAACGGCTTATTTAAGATCTTTTAGAATTTTTTTTTATATAAAAAAAGAAAAATCTTTTCCGTTAAAAAGGTTTTTTCCGTTATTTAATTAAATTATATCTAATTAAACCGTATTTATTTAAACTAATAAATCTATTTAAATTAACGTTAAAATATCGAATTAAATCGTTTTTTAAATCTTATATTTTAATTAAAATAAAGGTATATAAATAATAAACGGAAATAATAAAAATAATAATAATATTAATAACGTTAATAATAATAATATTAACGATAATAATAACGATAATAGAAATTTATTAAATATTAAATTATTATATAATTTATTAAATAATATTTTATTAGTTTTTTAAACTTAATAAAAGTCGTAATAAAGTTAATTAACGATTTAAAAATAAAAACTTATTTAAATCGATTATATAAATTTAAAAACGAATATAATTTATAATAAAAGTAATTTTATATAAATTAAATAAAATATATATTAATAAAACGTATACTTTTTTATAAATAATATAAACGAATATTTATAATATAATAAGAATGGTTTATAACTAAAGAAATTATAACTTATAACTTTTTAATTTTAATATATAATTTTTTTCGTTATTTTATAAATATTTATAAAAAAATAAACTTTTATATAATATTTAATTAATTATTTATTTAATTAAATATTATATTATATTATATTAGAATAATACGTTATATCGCGTATTATTTATAATAATATTTTTTTAATTTAATTAATTAAGATTTTTCGAAATTTATTTAATAATACGTAATATAACGTATTATTTTAATATAATATAATATAATGTTTAATTAAGTAAATAGTTAATTAAATATTATATAAAAGCTTATTTTTTATAAATATTTATAAAATAACGAAAAGAATTATATATTAAAATTAAAGGGTTATAAACCGTAATTTCTTTAGTTATAAACCGTTTTTATTATATTATTTACCTTTTCCTTTTTTAAAAAATTAAAACGTTTACGTTTTTAGAAATTTAAAGGATTATAATGATTTATTTATTTAGTATCTATATTTTAATGTTTATTTTTAGAATAGTTCGTATTATTTTAATTAGGTCGTTTAACGATATTTAAGGCGTTATTTCTTCTTTTTTTTTTTTTTTTAGTTTTTCTAACGATAATTTATTTTTTTAATTAAAGGTTCGAATAAGTTTTAATATATTTTATATTAATATTTCTTACGGATATTATTAGTTATATATAACTTTATAATCTTTTTATTTTATTAGGTATTTTAATGATAATTTATTGTTTATTTTAAAGATTTAACGTTAAAAAAGTTTCTCGATTTCGAAAGATTTCTATTTTTCGTTATTCCTATTTATTTAAACTTAACTAAGTTATAACTTCCTTTTCGAAAATATATCTTTACCGAATAATATTAATTCTAAATATATTATTAATATTATTTTATAGATTTTATAATATTATAGAAAATTTAATTTATAAGTTAAGTTTCTTATTTTAAAGATTATTATTATTAAGTTTATTTTTTAATTTAAATATTTACGTAATAATTAACCCGATAAATAATACCTTTTATAAAGTTTTAAATAAATTTTTTCGTTAATATTAAATTCTTTTAACGTATATTTCTTATCGTATTTAATTTTATTTATTATTATTATAAAATTAATCGTTATTTTAGTTTTTTATTAATACGTTTTCCTTAATATTTCGAAGTTTATTACGTTATATAATATTTATAATATAAAAAGGAATATTATAAATTTAAAACCTAAAACTATTTTATTTAATAACTTTTTTAAAATTATCGATAATATATTATTTATATTATATTATAATAACGATAAAATTATTACTTATAATTTATTTAACGTTAAAATATAAAAACGTATATTTATTTTTATATTTTAATTTTATTTTATATTTTATTTATTTAATTATAAATATTATATTATTAAATAATTTAACGTTATATCGAAACATATAAATAATATTTATTAAAATTTAAATATAAATTTATTATTTTTATTAAATATTATACGTTTAAATATATTTTAATTATAAAATATTAAATATCGTAAATAAATTTCGATTTATTTTAATATTTTATATTCTATATTTCCAAATATAAATATCGTTTTTTTAGAAAATTTATATATATACGTTATTAACGAATCGTA